>VYXH01010962.1:49712-78043 GCA_013397275.1 Burhinus bistriatus | reverse complement strand
CCCCCCCCCCCCCCCCGCCTTCTTACCAGCATCTCTGTGGACTATTAACATAAAAGAAAGTGGCTTGTAGCAGAAGCAAAATGCCTCTGCAGATCCTAGCAGATTAGGGAATAGCAGCCTTCTCTGGCAGTCATTCTTGAAAGTGCTAGCTGGGGGAAAATGAGCTGAAGCAGCACAGAAGAGAAATAAGCTGGCAGTTTTACCACCAAGTAAACTAATATATATATGACTACTGGGGAGGAATTGTTTAGGAGCAAAAAGCTACAATATCTGCATAGTTATGCCAAGACATTACTGCTCATTGGAAGCAGATTCTACATTTTTTGCTGGTAACCAACTGCTGAACGAAACTACTCCAGTTTATACCATCTGCTATGCTGTCTTTATACAGAACGGATTTGCTGTGGGCTTTTTAGGAGTTCTTTGACTAACTACTTTCTCCATTGCTTTTCCCATATATGCATACATTAATATATATATTTTTTCCCATATATACATACATATATGTGTGTACACACATTTTAGTATTTCCAGAACAAATGGGGGAAAATTAAAGTGAAAAAGAAAAAAATTGGCTTGCTTTAGGAAAAAAAAAAACAAACAACAAACATTAAGAATAGGAAAATCAGCCATAGTTGACCATGTGGAGAATGCACACTGACAGCCCCCTCCTGTGTTCAAAGCAGTGTAAAACTGAGTGCCTGCATAAATCAGTAAAGCTTTAGTAACAGAGTTAGAAATAGAAAGGGAAATTTGGGCTTGGGGAGCAGGCAGAAGAGATGGAAGTATCTGTTTCATCTGATTGGGTTGGTTTTATTACATTTATTTTTATGGCTTATCACTACTACTGTGGCTAACTGCATTCACTATTCCAGTATTTTTTTTGTAGGTTGGGATGAGGAACAAAGAAAACAGCTTGCTAGCTACCATCAGTTTCTCTTTGCAGTTATCTATGAGCCTATTTCTATGAAAACTCTGGTCTCTGAGCTACATTAACACTTACTTGCTTCTAAACGATGACAGTCTTCCAAGTTTCTTGATTGCTTGACATGGCCAAGAGAGAGTCCAGATCTGACGGGAATGTTGCAAAGACATGTGAAGCATTCTCACTTACTGACTTGAAGATAAGTACAAGACAGAAATACCTCTCAAATAGCCATGTAACTCAGTTTCTTAATCACTGATGATTGTAAATGAATGTAAACGTGCAGAGGAAGAAGGAGGAAGGACTGCAGAAGGAAGTTATGGAGGGAGCAAGGGGCTAACAGCATCTGCAGAACACCGAATTTGTTTCCATTTTAATTCCCATTGTGAATTTAGTTCTCAAATTTTCAATGTGTTTGTAGAGTAAAGTAGTTGTATTTGGGTAGAAAAATCATCTAAAATGTAAACTTAGTTATGTTAGTTCAATATTTTAATTTTTCTTATTCATCTATTTTATTCTGTAATTTGGTGTTTTAAATATGAAAGATGACACCTTAAAAGAATACAATTATCAAACCCCAAGAATTCATACATACATTTTTGTCCATACAGAAGAAATTTAGATTTACTAGCAATGTGGTTTAGAAACTGTACTATTAATTTCTTTTAAAATTCTTGGCACCATAAAGGGACATTAAAGCTAATAACAGATGACATCAAGATACTCAGAGCTAATGAGTTCCTTTTTTATTTCAGCCTTTGTTAAAAAAAGTTGCTTTGTTTACATGATTAAAACAGTAAGATTATCTTAAAACGTGAGAGATCTTGGAATAGTTTTGTTTTAAAGACTACTTAGATCAATCAGATGTTTTCAGATTGGTTTAATCTCATGAAATTTATACTAAATTCATAAGACATGGCACAAAGCTCAAGCAAACAGTCCCAACTAAAGCTGTACTTGCTCCACATAAGGCAGTTCTCCCTCTGCACCATCGTCCAGGAACTGCGTACCAGTGACATCAAGTCTTTCTAGTTAGGATGAGCATCTTTGTATCACTTCTTCAGCTGTCAGCAGGGCCTCTGCAAGTGGGGGCAAAGACACTGCAACAGCTTTGTGGCAGTTGGTAACAACGGAAGAGGGAACACAAGAAGAGGGAGGCAAGGAAACAGTGGCAGAAGTCTTTGGGGAAGAAAAAGGAGGAAAGGAATTGGACCTAATGGGACATGGAGCACACATCAAAGGGTTAGGAGACACCACTGTAAAGGACTTGGAAAGCTGGCTGAGATAATGCTAATGCTGCTAGCAAGTATTTTTGAAAATTCAAGATGAGATTTCAAAAGACTGAAAAAGCTAAAATACTACCAATCTTCAAATAGAGAAAAGGAAAGAATAACAAATGAAAACAAAATAACAAATTAGTAGTAGAAATTATCAAAATATTTGTAAACATTAGGGAGAACTTAGAACAATGCACTAACAGTGAGACAAAATGCGTCACAAGAGCTAGGAATTAAATTTTGCTTTACTGGAATAAGGGTTCTGTCAACAATATACACAGATTTAAGCTGAAATTGCATGCACAGAAGATATCCAGATCTTTCTGGCACCCTATCAAGCTTCCAGTACCACACAAATTCAGAAGAAGACTGTACAATACAAAAAAGTTTAAAGTTTCATCCCTCCAAATCCTATTTTTCCTCTTAATTCCTTATAATTTAATCTCTGCATTATAGTTTTCCACTACCTTGGTGGAAAAGGTAGTCTCTCCACTATCTTAGAGATGATCCGATGGGGACTTTTCAGGTTGATGGTCAAACAAAGCTTTACCACTACAGTTTGTAAAACATAAAACAGACATTTGACTTACTCTAAATCCAATTATCTTCTAGACTGCTATGAATATGGGCTTGTAGTCGGTATCCTTTAAAAGCTCAGGTTAAGGAGCCCATATTTATTGGTGTCATTGAGATAATTGCATTTGATTTTCTTTGCTGGTTGTAAGAACTTCCAGTAGCAATTTTATTATCTGACCTAAATGTAAAAATGATTAGCAAAACGTGACTTGACAAGTGGCAGTTTAAACATGGCCTGCAGCCCATCATTCCTTAAAAGACATAATACATTTTTAAAATAAAACTCTAGAGATGAAATGCTGGCCTCCTTCCTTCAGAAAAGAACTCCAGCATAAAGTCGTCAAGATATTGTATGGAAAAAAATAGCAAGAGAGTGAATATGAAGGCTCTTGTACCAAACAGGATCAGGCACGCAGTTGGCAAATACAATCATCACTAGAGATTAATGCAAATCCAACCTGCGTTATATATATATTGTATTAAATATATTCTATTAAATATATTTAATGTATTTCATATGAAACTGTTTTTCAAGATTCTGCACTAGGTTAACATTTGGCCTTACTGAACCTGGAGACAGAGTTCCAGTGTCAAATGAATAGAATTAAACAACACTGACCTCATTTTAAGCAAAAAAATATATGCTGGAGGAGAGCGGAGAGCCCACAGAGGAGGCATCCACAATGCAGAGTCAAATTGGGGTGCTCCTCACTTCTGCAGCCTCATTATGTGAGCAGGAAAAACAGCTGCATTCCCTCAGTGTTACAGTTCTTGCGAAAACTTACACCATTCTCTTTCTGCATCCATCCATATGTATTAGTATGACAGTCTTAAATGGCATACGTTAGAGGCAGTAATGCTTTATTTGGTCTGCAGACTTGCAGGAGTAGTCCACTTTCATACTACATGTAATGAACACCCTCTTTATGGTGCACACAGAGGTGCAGAGCTCTCTTGGAATGTAATCCTCGAGATGTTGACCCAGAATAGCGTTACAACTTTTGTCCTTTCCTTCCCTTCCTTTCCTGTTTGTGTTGCTCAGTGAGTTCCAGACTCAGACGCTGTCGTGGTTTAACCCCAGCCAGCAGCTAGGACCATACAGCCGCTCACTCAATCCCCCCTCCCCCAGTAGGATGGGGCAGAGAATCAGAAGAGTACAAGTGAGAAAACTCGTGGGTTGAGATAAAGACAATTTAATAGGTAAAGTAAAACACACACGCAAGGAAAGCAAAACAAGGAATTCATTCATTGCTTCCCACCAGCAGGCAGGTGTTCAGCCAGGTCCAGGAAATCAGGGCTCCATCGCATGTAATCATTACTTGGGAAGACAAAACACCATGACTCCGAACATCCCCCCCTTCCCTTCTTCCCCAGCTTTATATACCGAGCATGACATCATATGGCATGGAATATCCTTTTGGTCAGGTGGGGTCAGCTGTCCTGGCTGTGTCCCCTCCCAAAATTTTGTGCACTCCCAGCCAACCTGCTGGCAGAGCGGTGTGAGGAGCACAGAAGGCCTTAACTGCTTAGCAACAATCAAAAATAACAGTGTTTTACCAATGCTATTTTCATCCCAAATCCAAAATACAGCGCTATACCAGCTGCTAGTAAGAAAGTCAACTCTATCCCAGCTGAAACCATGACAGCTGCCCAACATTTCTGCACGCTCTTATTTACCATTTGCTGTGAAAGAAAAAAGAAACAGCTTCACAGTATTGCAGTAACAGAATTCTATTAGAAGTTATCCCATTTTGATCTGCCTATTCCTTGAGCGAGTATATTTCCTATAAATCTTCTATACCTTCCTATTATTCCAAAGCGCTAATATTCTATTTGTCTTTTTCTTACTGTTTATTCTTCAATCCGTGAAAACATCATTTCTTCAAAACTAGTTCTCTGGTACCTACAAGAACTCCTGAATCTGTGTAGCATTGTAGCCTTCCTCCCACGTACAAAGAAAACAGTATACCCTACACAATTCACGGTAACCAGATAGCCTTTAGCTGATATAAAATTATGAGAACTTTTTACTTAAACAAAAAGTGATTCACAGGTTACATTTCAAGGTCAGACCAGATGAACTACATTAAAAAAAAAATATGGTAACACCACTGACAAAGCTATCCAAAAAAATGAGAAGACATTATAATACAGAAAATTAAGTGCTAACAAAATAGTAAGTTCCAAAGGAGGCTGCTAGCTGAATCCAGACTACTGGACTGAAACAGATGAGTACCTAAAAAATCCGGAAAAAAAACTCATAGCAAATACTCATAGAAAATACAAAAAAAATCTACAGGAAGTTAAATGTTTACTATGGAAGTAGCTTTTTAACTATTAGACAAAGATGTATTACGAACAACTCGCAAAGAACAAGTTGTGTCAAATTAAACACACGCAGACTCCTACTCTTCTACTTGTCATACTAATCTTCCTAACTCCATTAACCACACAGAGATTATAAACAAGAAAAAGTCTACTCACTTATCTTGACAACATTTGCATATGTTCTCCATATTCTTCCTACTTAATATATTCACATTTGGAATCTATGTAAGGGTAGCATTCAATTCAAGACTAAGGCAAATAATTAAGACTCAAATATTGAGTCCAATACCATTTACATCTTCACCTGGATGATGGGACAGAGTGCTTCCTCAGCAAGCTTGCAAACAACACACAAGTGGGAGGAGTGACTAATACACCAGAGGGTTGTGCTGCCTTTCAGAGGGGCCTCAACAGCCTGGAGAAATGCATCAACACAAACCTCACAGTTCAGCAAAGGGAAATGCCAAGTCCGGCACCTGGAATTACCCCATGCACCAGTACAAGGTGGAGACCAAACAGCTGGAAAGCAACTTTGCAAAACAAGACTTACCAGTTCTAGCAGATGACAAGTTGACCACGAGCCAGCAACTTGCCCTGGCTGCAAAAGAGGCTAACAGCCTCCTGAGCTGCATTAGGAGGAGTGTTGCCAGCAAGGTGATCCTTCCCTTCTACTCATCACTGGTGAGGCCACATCTGGAGTGCTGTGTCCTGTTCCGGGCAACCCAGCACAAGAGAGACATAGACATACTGAAGAATCCAACAGAGGGTCACAAGGATGATTAAAGGACCGGAGGACCTCACATATGAGGAAAGGCTGAGAGAGCTGGGGTTGTTTAGCCTGGAGAAGAGAAGGCTCGGGGGGATCTCACCAATGTCTGTAAATAGCTGAAGGAAAGGTGTAAAGAATATGGACCTAGACTCTTCTCAGTGGTATCCAGTGACAGACAGGACAGAAGGCAGTGAGCGGAAATCCAAATACAGGAAATTCCATTTAAACATAAGAAAACACTATAATTGTTTTTACTGCCTGAGCTCAAAACTTTTTTGCCTTTTATTCTTTTGAATCAGGTAATCTTCAGATGGGAGTTTTGTGTTTTACGTACATTTTGCCATTCTGCATGAGTCTGTTAAATTATAAAAAGGGGATACTAAACAAGATTTTTCTTTCCTCCCCACATCCTCCAGACCTTGCAAAGACCACCTGAAACCAACCAGTGCTGCAGAGTTAACTCCATTTGCCTTAACAGTTACCATTTTATCATTACCAGTATCAGCGTACCACTATAGTACAGCAATGAACTGCATTTCTTAGTGATGGAGTTTGGTTTCTAAAGGTATAACTTGGTACTTGCCTTCGCATGCTGCATTACATGACTGAAGACTTCTCCCCATTTCACATTCTATACAGTCCTAGAAAAAAGTGGTATCAAATGTAACGGAAAGTGAGGACCCTAAGAGTGAAAAACATGGCCTTAACATTAGTATACACTCAGCCTCCACTCTTCCGTGCATGCCCTGCATCAGATGTTTAAAGGTAGAGTATTGTCACCATGATCATGCTCCTACCTTGAGCATCAACGGCAAATGTTCTAATAAAACAATGCAAAACTCTTAGAGAAGTTTTCAGACACTGAGGAAAAAAAAAAACAAAAAAAAACCAAACAAACAAAAAAAACCAAACCCAAAACATTATCTAATGTCAAAGCAAAAATTCCACAGAGGCAGACACAGCCTTTCCTCAAAGGGAGCTGTATGGCAGCCATACCATGTCAATGACAGAAATGCAAATGGCAGTCTGGTGCTAAAAGATTCACAGCTGCGTCCTCAGTAAATCTTCCCTGAATTGCCCTTTCCCACTGAAAGAGCAAGTAGCAGTAGCAAGATAAGAGCATCAGGAATAGGTGTTATAAAACCAGCCCTGACAATCACAGTTAATAAAAAAACCCCTTCTATTATGGAGAAAGTTGGAATATTAAGGTGTGATTAACAGCCAATAAGGTAACATATAACAATGTGACACCATCTCTAGCTAAATCATTTAACTTATCATGAAGAGGATTTAATGGCAGCAAAGTAATATTTTTCAAGAAAAGTGTACTTCTGGCTTTTGCCAAGCAGCAAAAAGTCATGTCAGGTGTACGTTTGTGTGGCATGCTCCTGCATACCACTGTTAGCATTTTTTCAGCATGGTAAGAAGCATGTTCAGAACCTTCTCCTGCTGTTGACGCAAATACTTTTTCCCTTGCAGCTTCCATCATATAACGCTAAAATACACACGTAAAAATTTTCTTGCTTCTGTGACCTTACTGAAACCCTATTTTTGACCTTAGGCTTTGCTGATGCTACTATCTTATCTTTTGTAGTCACAGCAACATGAGGATCACTCCTCCCCTATTCTTCAACTTTCTCACCTGTTCTCACTTCTCTTGAAATTCATTTCAGATATATGCTGTCTTGTTTTTACTTCCTACATGCTTGTACTCTTATGCTAGCTTCCCTTACAATTATTTCAAGCTTAACTCTCTAGCTTGTTTCCTATCCCTCTTATGTCAAGTCTCCTCTATTATCCCAACCTGTGGTAGCTGTTCAATGATAACACAAGCCTATCCCGCTATTGGCATTCTGCATCTGACTACCAATCTAGCAGTTTGAGGTTTTGTAGATTTTTCTTTAAATATTGTTTATTCACACAATTCAATTCATGTGGACTTACTTCCTCTTCAGGGCATTCATTCAACCAATCTCGGATGCCTTAGACACATGCTGGTTTTCTCTGCTCAATAACTTTTGTTTCCTCACAAAAGGAAACTGGTATTATCCAGCCCAGCATTCTCCCTTCTTTTCCCACTGTCCTGCCAATCCATTATCAGTCTTCTTTGCTGCAATTAATAATTTAAATACATTAGTGTTTATTTAACTTAAAACCCTAGGACGCTGGTTTTAAAAAAGTACATTTTATAAGCAAGCAGGCTGATACTGTATCTTTGCTTAGTTCTATGACATTGTGAAATTAGTACCTCATCTCTGAAAATATAAGCAAGAAGAGCGATGGAAGAGTGATTAAGATACATGTTTTACAACGTGTTTGACATTTGTTGAAGTCAAAATATAGTGTGTGGGTGCACAAAAGGTAGAATAAAGTCAGAAGTGGGCAGAAGCAGCTTGCTATTTAAGACGCAAAGAAATGCCTAGAAAACATGACAGTGTGTTGCAAGAGGTACATTAAGAATGACTGGATTATATAATTTTGCAAAAGAAAGAGCAGCGCAGTTTGGACCCTATTGTTAGGGCAGGAAGGCCTCTTCCTATCCAGACCAGAATGCACTGGTTATTGGTTGGTACACTTGCAGAGATAATCAAGACCAACTTTCAACGGAGAGAATAGTTGGAGGGATGATGGGTTCAGTGCTTAACTGGAAAACACCAAAGGTTACCAAAGCAAACAGACCTATTACAGATGGCAATGGAAAGCATCTTTATGGACCCGTCCACAGGAAAGCGCTCAACTGAACTGAAACTTTGAACGAGCAGGTAGTATGAACTGAGTGACACTTGGGCAGGTGGCATCTCCAGAACAGACTCCAAACCTTGCTGATGGCTTTTACAGGCAACTCTGTTTTGCAGTGATCAGTTTTCTGACAAACAAGTGATAAAAACATTTTATGTACTACCATACTATATTTACATAGCACCTCACACCTGCCTCCCAGAGCTTGTAATCTCAGTGAGAAACAGGCATCACACAGCATAGGAAGGGAAAGTGCAAGAATTATGAAAAAGAACAATAAAAATAAAGTAAATATTAATTAAAAACTTTTAGGTGCAAAATCCTCGCTAAGAAGTGGAAAAGACTGAGTGACTTAATGTCCTGGTTTGAGGTAAAACAACCCATTTTCTGTTTTGTAATTTTACTTTGCAGCTAAGCCTCTAACTAACTGAACTTTCTGAAATTAACAGCATATTGTGCAGAACTGTTCACTCGCAGAGTAATAAGACCTGACTAGTTGTAAGTTATGCCAGGAATGGTGTGCAGAGAGAGTCTTGCTTATACTTGTTGCTGTTACAACGAAGGTCAGCTAACTTTGTTATTTGCCCTGTTGGAAGGTCGGAAGCAGAAAAACGTAGACTAGCTGGTCAACAGGGTATTCCATCCCATCTGCCTCATGCTCAGTATAAAAGCTGAGGGATCAAAGGGTCAGCCCTCTTTCTTCAATAGCCGGTGCCCAAGGAGGACTCTGTTCATCTGCCTTTGATCCCAACCCACGCATTCCTGAAACCAGATCTGGAATCCAGCCCCCTTCCATCTGAGTCCAGTCTGGGACTTTCCCCATGCCTGACGGTGACGTGATTGTCATCCTGGGAGCTTCATACAGTTTTGTATATATCACATATATTATTTATTATTATTATTTTATTAATTTATTAATATTTTCATTGAAGTAGTTCACTTTTTTTTTACTCATCTCTTTTNCCTGAAACCAGATCTGGAATCCAGCCCCCTTCCATCTGAGTCCAGTCTGGGACTTTCCCCATGCCTGACGGTGACGTGATTGTCATCCTGGGAGCTTCATACAGTTTTGTATATATCACATATATTATNCACATTATACAAATATACATACATAGCAAGCCCCAGATCCTAGGACTTTCCCCCCCCCCCGTCCACTATGCAGCCTAAGTAACAGGCTTCCATACATCCAGTTCCTGGGAAGAAAGCACTACAGGGCTTTTGCGCTCAACAGGCCCATTGAGTGAGGCACCATTAAAAAGATGGCACTCAGAAAAGATGGTTAGTGGGCAGGGGCTATTCAGCCATTTCAAATTAAGCAATACCAACAATCAAAGAGATTATGTATTTCAGCCTCTAAAGAATACTTCTTTTGTTCACTAGCAGTAATTACATTCCTCAAACACGTCTTCCCAGGTTTTCTCAATGAGGCACATGCTGCATCATCTCTCAGTCTGATGTTCAGGCAATTTACTTACAGCATAAGGTTAATTCTATACTTCCTCAGGGCTAGAAATAATAGACCTGAACATGAGTTATGACTCATGTTCAGACACAAAAGAAAAATCTTAAAAAAATAACTTTAAACTTTAAGTGTTGAATCATCAGTACCCATGTTTTCTAACTACTGGTTTGCTTGTAAAGTTGTACAAAACAGCTGAAAAATATCCCTTTAGGAATGAACCCAAATGGACAAAGACTACTTTTTCCCCTGTTGTTGTCAGGTTTTTCTTAAAGTGATGGTAATATTTTTATGATAAGTTTATCTTTGGATTCCTGCCTTTTTAAACACCGAGACAAACTCTCATCCTACAAGACTCCTAATTCTAGGCATCTAAGCTCACTTAACTTCATTTCAGCTATCACCTGAAAATTATTTTTTAAAGGTCTCCAGTAAGTTATTACAGTAAAATAGTACTGATTTTCTTTCAGAATACATCTTACTCAGGGTAAGATCATTATCTTGGCAGTACGGTGACATGCCTCTGGACCAAACATTGTTTCCCAGTCCATGCACCTCAGGCTATAAGCATTTAAATCATGAGAGATGGGGGAGTTTTAGAATTTGGAGGTCATGAGCTTGTAATGGCATTTACACTACTCAGCATTCGAATGACGGAATAAATTCCAGAGGGCCTTCTATCAGCCAGATCAGAAAGTACCTTACGAAACACCATAAACAACAGATGTCTTGCAAGTTATGAGACAGTTTTACCTTAATTCATTCACTTTTTTCCATGGAAAGAAATGGACAGCAAGCTGCTGCCTGGACTGAAAGCTTCTAGGAAAAACACACAATAACACTGAAAAATTTAATGGTCAAAATTATATCCCCCAATAATGAATTAATGAACAAAGCTGGTGTTGGAAAAAAAAAAAAGTACTCAAAACTTCACATTTTGGCAAGTGATCAGCTTAAAAACACTTCAGTCTTTCAAAATCTAAAATCACTTCAATATCACTGGCAGCATGCTGCACAAACTGTAGTTGAAGGCAGAAGCAATATAATAAAGATACTCTCAGCAGTTTCAGAATTAAGAGAACTTGCTTTTACTGAGCAGTATTGTATTATTTAGCAAATTTTATAAGTGTTAAACCATAATAGAATAATTATTTAATTTTCCAACTTCGGGATATGATACCATTATTTATTACTATTTTTGTTAAGCTTTGGGAAAGTCTTTGCAGTTATATTAAAAAAAAAAATGGTTAAAATATTGGTGTCTTCTGTCTCTACCTATTGGCTGAGATCACAGAAGCTATCTGTGCGATAGAATCAGCAGTCAAGAATGTAATTTTGGAGACCTCTGAAGAAACCATGTCATTTTCAATCAAGTAGCAAATAGAAAAAATATGCCCAAAATACCTTATTTACTTCTCATTCACACACTATATTTTCTACTCAAATTCCACTACTTGATGGAATGTTCCTCAATGGATAGGTTTTTTGAGGTAGTCCACATCACAATGCAATTTAAAACAAGTGAAAAAATAACACACTTAACACTGCAGAATAAAGGACCAGACAGATATCACAAATTTAAATTGAGTATGGTGCATTTGTACTGCAATCCACAATATTCAGATGACTGCATATTGTAGAGTGCAATCCTCTTATGACCAGATTCTGTATCCCTAATGGTATTGTTAGATTTAGAATATTCCAATTTAGAAAAGCCTTACTCTTTCTGATATCTAAATTAAATTATTAACTATGTATAGAAGAAAAAAGCTGCATCCTGTAAGTTACCCTTGATCATTCTATTCCATTCTTTTCTCCTGGTGTCTAGTACTACTTGTTAGGAGGAGATTCCTTCTTTTTCCATAAAAAGCTGTTATAACAATATAGAAATAGATTGAAGTAACAATCACAAAGAAAGAGGTCATTATAATAGATGGGGGGGAAAAAAAAACAAACCAAAACCAAAAAAACAACAAAAAACACTTTCCTTGTAGTCCTGAACCTTACAAGAAAATTTTGCCTATACATTCAAAGCTATGGAAGGCTGAGGCCCTTGGAAGTAGTCTATGTGATAAAAAGCAAGATACATGCTCCTCTGCACCTAAGTAGCTACATTACAGAATGAACGGTTTACTCAAAAGTAATGAGGAACAGGCAAATCCTTTACCTTGTGTGAAAAGGAGGGCTTATCCCAAAGAAAAGGAAATAGAATGGGACTCAGGAGATCTATAAGCAGTTCCCAGCCTGATTGCAGATTTCCTCTATGACCTCGTGCAAGTAATTTAATCTCTCAGTGCCTCAACTCTTCATCTCTAAAATTCCAACTCCTTTTTCTGTTTAATTTGTCAAAAAACACACATGACATGCCTATATAGATGTAGAGATAAGCATAGTGGTATGCCTGTATTTAAGAACTGCAACTGTACAAAACCAAAAACTGTATTTATATATACTGCCACAAACCAACACTAGGGCAAGAAGATGACCTTTGTTCCTTTCCTCATATTTTAGCCAAATGGAGGACTAGTCTATAGTTTCTGCAAACTTGTAATGAACTACAAAAACCTTTTCGTAGCATTTAGCTGCAATTAATATATTCTGTATTTGAATGTGTAAACATTTTTCTGTTTTGCTGTTAGTCAAATCGACCCAAAACAAATGGTGTAATAATCATAGAATGACTTAGAATGAATGGCAGGGGGGTTGGAACTAGGTGATCTTTAAGGTCCCTTCCAACCCACACCATTCTATGATTCTGTGACTTGGGTTGGAAGGGACCTTCAAAGATCATCTAGTCCAATCCCCCTGCCATAGGCAGGGACATCTTCCACCAGATCAGGTTGCTCAAAGCCCCATCCAACCTGACCTTGAACACTTCCATTGATGCAGTACCCACAACTTCTCTGGGCAACCTGTTCCACTGTCTCACCAACCTCACTGTAAAAAATGTCTTCCTTCCATCCAATCTGAATGTATGCTCTTTCAGTTTTAAACCATTGCACCCTGTCCTGGCACTACAGGCCCTGATAAAAAGTCTCACTCCATCTTTCTTAAAAGCCCCCTTTATAAATGGAAAGGCCACAGTAAGGTCTCCCCAGAGCCTTCTCTTCTCCAGGGTGAACAACCCCAACTCTCTCAGCCTGTTCTCATAGGAGATGTGCTCCATCCCTCTAATGATTTTTGTGGCCCTCCTCTGGACTTGCTCCAACAGGTCTTTCCTGTGCTGAGGGTTCCAGAGCTGGACACACTATTCCAGGTGGGGTCTCACAAGAGTGGAGTAGAGGGGCAGAGTCACCTCCCTCAACCAGCTGGCATCTTTTGATGCAGCCCAGGATACAGCTGGCCTTTTGGGCTGTGAGTGCACATTGCTGGGTCATGTCCAATTTTTCATCCACCAGTATTCCAAAGTCCTTCACAACAGGACTGCTCTCAACCCATTCATCCCCCAGTCTGTACTGATATTGCCCTGAACCAGGTGCAGGACCTTGCACTTGGCATAATGCTTGATGCCCATGTAAAGGTATATAATTCTGTGCAAAATTGATAGAGTTTTTGTGATCACATTTTAAAAATAGCAAAGTGGAGATTTTGTAAAGAAACACCTAATATGGTAAGTCTCGTATTTTTAAAGTTAGACTTTGGCAGAGGAGGTGGGTATATTTAAAGTAGCTATAATCAAAATCCATTCAAAATAAGAATTTGTCTCAGATGACAAAAATACCACAATATCTGTAAGATATTCTTATTTATGCTTGACCTCAGGAAAGTAACAAAATACCCTGAAAGCAAAAAACCTCAACATCCAAGTGTGGCTCAATTTATTTTCCCTGACAAACTGTATTGTGGACTAGCAAAGTATCATATCCCGCTTGAAAATTACAGATTGAGTCTACCTTTTGTTATGCTGACTTTACAGAATCACAGGGGTTGGAAGGGACCTCTGGAGATCATCTAGTCCAACCCCCCTGCCACCTACAGCAGGTTGCACAGGATGGCATCCAGGCAGGTTTTGAAGGTCTCCAGAGTCGGACACTCCACCACCTCTCTGGGCAGCCTCTTCTAGGGCTCTGCCACCCGCAAAGTAAAGAAGTTCCTCCTCATGTTCAGATGGAACTTCCTACGTTCAGGTTTGTGCCCATTATCTCTTGTCCTATCACTGGGTACCACTGCAAAAAGACTGGTCCCATCCTCCCAGCACCCTCCCTTTAAGTATTTATAGGCATTGATGAGATCTCCCTTCAGCCTTCTCTTCTCCAGATTAAAAAGACCCAAGTCTCTCAGCCTTTCTTCATAAGAAAGATGTTCCATTCCCCTAATCATCTTTGTAGCCCTCTGCTGTACCCTCTCCAGCAGTTCCCTGTCCTTCTTGAACTGGGGAACCCAGAACTGGACACAGTACTCCAGGTGCGGCCTCACCAGGGCAGAGTAAAAGGGGAGGATAACCTCCCACGACCTGCTGGCCACAGACCTCTTGATGCACCCCAGGATGCTATTGGCCTTCTTGGCCACAAGGGCACATTGCTGGCTCATGGTCATCTTGTTGTCCACTAGGACTCCCAGGTCCCTTTCCATCGAGCTGCTTTCCAGCAGGTCAGCCCCTAACCTGTCCTGGCGCATGGGGTTATTCCTCCTCAAGTGCAGTACCTCACACTTGCCCTCGTTGAACTTCATGAGGTTTCTCTCTGCCCGACTCTCCAGCCTGTCCAGGTCACGCTGAATTGCGGCGTGAAAATTTTGGTCCAAGTTTCCAAGATCACGATTTCTCAAGAAAATATGCTAAAAGGCATACATGAACATCACCATGATTACAGATTATGAAACATCCATTGAAATTTATCTAATATTTTTATTGAGGAAACAACTGAGGCTTATAGACTGTATCAAAAATAAAGTCAAACGAAAGGAAAACACTCTTATTGTTATCACATGAAAAATCATCTTCCTGGAATGCCATGGGCAAAATTTTGATTAAGTTGATTGGGGAGGGGGGGAAGGAGGCAGGAGAAATCAAACCATAAAGCTGTAAGACTTTGTTTAGGTTTTTTTTTCTAGATGACTGTTCTCCCTTTCCTGAAATAACCTAATGAGAAGATGCTACTATGCCTATATATGATCCTGCATATCAATTCCATTAGTTTATTAATCTGCTGTATCTGACATAGGATGTTCTGTAGTAAGCCATAGTTCAGTAGTTTTAAGTAATGTATAGGGAAGCATGGCTTAAGACAGATCTCATAGTCAATATCCCTGACTTTAGAAAATGAAAAAATAATGGTAAAGTAAAAATATGCCTCTTAAAATGGTTCTGTAGTTCGATTCTGATCCATATTCAATACTGTTAAAAAATGGTACAAATTGTGAAGAAAATGTCAGCAGGTAACAAGTCAACAAAAATTGTTAGCAGTAAGGCTCACACTGCCAGAAACTAATGCAGACATCTATCCCCCAGGATTTAAATTTATAAAAGGAAAGAAAAGTGAACAAACACCACAATCTGACTTGGAATGCTAGATGTGGCCAATATTTCATTTAAGTCAAACTGGTTAAATCTGTCCTTGAGTCCCAGCTCTGGTCTTCATCCAGCTCAATGCTGGGACAAGACTACAACACACAACATCACTTCTCTCTACGCCAAATCCTTGCTGTCTTGAGAAACAAACAAAAGCATGTGAGAGGGAAGGGAGTAGCACTATACACCGAGAGGCAGGCTGACCTACACAACCGGGGGAAATAAGACTGCAGTGCTTACACTGGAATACATCTGCCTCACAAACAAGATGCAAGCAGCACATATCTACACACGTCAATGCTAGCAACAGGAAGACAAACGTTTTACCTGAAATCTCAGTTAGGTCACACATTTCATGTCTCTGACAACTAGAGTAGAGTCTGCTAAGCAACATGGGGGCAAAAAAATAATCTTATTGCATTGTATCTTTTCCTAATTTTCACTCCACTTCTTTGTTTTAAACCAGCGGATGAACCTGAATTACTCTTTACTGAGTAATACTGAAAGTGCTAAAGCTAGCCAGAAAAGCGTTACAGTAAATAAACTGTAACATAGCCTTCCAATGTGTTAAGAAATGTGCATATATATTTTTAAATGACATATTTATTACATAAGACAAAATTACTGTTAATTGAAAGTTAAATGACCCAACTAGTCATTCAATTGTTTTCTTTTACCATGCAAGCCAGTAAGATGCAAAACCTGGTATTATAGCAAAACAATCTTACCTCAGAATTGCCAATCAAGTCCCCTTTTTTTTTAATCCACTGTTTTATGAAATCTTTTTACTATTTGCACTTTGAAGCTGCTTTTATCATCTCTGAAACTTTTGTTTCAGTTTATGGATAGCACAGAGTTAGTTTTAAAGACACAGGACAGTCTGCTGCTTGTGAATTGGTGCTCATATCACTGTGAAGGTTGCTGCACTCTAATCAGTTCCAAACTCCACAATTTAACACTTTCTCAATATAATCTCAGCATATGTAGCCTTTCTTCTGTGAAACCCCATAAGCCTGGATAAAACGTTCACCATCGTCTCATCCTTGGCCTGAGAGGTTATTAAATAATTCTAGGTGTGGTAATACTCATGTACTTTGAACCACATTTCCATAAGAAGATGAATTACATTTAATTTGGGGAATACATCAGAATGCTTGGAAATTCCAACGCCCAAGTAAGTTTATCTCTATGGAAGCAAGACATACAGCAGTCACTATTTCTGGAACAGTCAGCCTTCAGTCATGCATCGCCATGAGAATACCTTCTTTTCAAAGCAGCATTAGCAGTGTTACACTGAATTATCCATGCACTGGGGAATGGACAAAGGGTTATGGCCTAAAACATGAATAATCAAATAATGCAAGTGCAGATTTTTTTCCATAAGATAGTGGACTATGCTCCTGCTATTGTATTACATACATCACTTTTTTTTTGGTAGAAAAAATATATATACACCCAGTAACTATTTATCTGCTTGTATAGATAAGTAGAGTATATAGCAAGTGAAGCATATTACTTAGATAAACATTATGCCCCTTAAAGGGGGGGGAGAAGTATCCAATTTAATTTTCATTCTGACATCTTCCATGTGCTCTGCTCTGTCTTTCTGAGCTTCCCCTCTCCAACCAATCTTCCACTCTCCTAAAGATGCACTACCCAATCACCTGCCTTCTTCCTCACAAATAATGCCTTCTGCTCGAAGTATCTGACATCCTTCTCCAGTAAAGCTGCCAGCTTTACTCCTAGCTCAAGTCTCCATGGAAAAAATAAAACACCTCCTCCTCTTCATGGAGCTTCTGAGGGAAGGAGAAGAGTATAAAACAGAATGAAAGTGGTTGAGGGTGGGAAGTTCACTAATTATATCAGTTGCTTAGAGGAAGGCTGGGGTAGGCATCAGTTACCGGGGAAGGCAATGCAAAGGAACAAGCTGGAAGAGCAGCACTGACAAGGCAGAATCTGGGCAATCCTTCTCATCTGCAATGAGACCACCACTGATATAAATAAACAAAAGCCCAAGTTCACAGCTCATAACACTAGCACACTCCAATCCACTTACATAAAGAAAGAAGGAAACTCCATATCTAAAACTTCAATCTGTTCAATGTTACAGTACTACCTTTTAAAATAAAAAGCATAAATAAACTATTAACTGGCTAACCATAGTATTCCAAAAGGACTGTAAATGTTACAAGGAAGATCTCAGTTGCTGTTTACTATAAAATTAGGAGCATCCCTGCAAAATAGATTGTTGTGTTCAATTACTGCATAATTTAATACATATACATGTATGGCAAACACCTATAGTGTGTCTCTGAACCCATGAAATACAACAGTATCAAAATTATGTAATTGTTCACAGAAGCTTTTCAGAAAGAGTTGAATTTCATTTTAATTTTTCTTAAATAACCAACAGCATTTTCAAATGCTTATTAGCAGCCACTTTTATCTATCCATTTTGAGTAAAATATAATTAAAAGCTTCCAGAAGTCCTTATTAAAGGTTCAATATTTCTAGCTTTCATCAGTTTCTTAGAGGTAAAGTAACTGAACATTTTACACCTGTTAAAACAGAATTTAAGTCTTCCGTTTATTGTTTTAATTTTCTTTTCTACATCCTTTTCTGTACTGCTACCCCCTTCTCCACTTCCCTTACAATCTTCCATTATTTTTTCTCTCCTTTTTCCACCTTTCCTGTATTTTCTGTTCATTTTTCCCTATTCTTCTCTCTCTCCATCCTACTTTTTCATTATTTATAAAAAAACCTTTACAGGCTGTGAGAAGAGACAGAAGTGAACTGTCAAGAACTGGAAAATGGCAGACAAAAGGTGGTATTAGTTTCTAATTATTTTCTATCTATCTCCAGCTGAGGACTTTGTAGTACTTGGATGGATGCAGAATCACATCAAGCTCATACTTTCTGTCTAAACTAAGCTGGTCCATTTCTGCTTTCTGATAAAGACATCTTCCACCACAAGAAGCACTTGGATAGTGGACAGGACAAACATTCCTTATTAAAAAAAAAAAGTATTATGTCAAAATCTTTCTAGCAGTGGAAAAAAAACTTAAGTCTTCTCCCTTGCACAGGACATCATTTCAGATTATTCATACACTTTGGGGCAGCAAGAGTATTTTCATGCTGGAACAGACTGTTTGTGTATTCTAACAAGCTGGTACTGTATGAACACCTCTTTGTCACGCACATCTCAACATAAACTAATGTTTATCCACCTTACCTCACAGTTTAGTCTTGCAGAAAAAGAACAACAAGAAAATAGGTAACATGAACACCTGGTTTCCCACATTCTCTGCTGACCTACAGACCCCTTTGCTTTTCCACTGATCACTAAAACATTTCTTATAGGATTTTGCACAACCTGATTTGTTGGTGTCTACACTAAACCATTTGCAGCAAGCAAAGAACAAACCAGCCACCCCAGCAACAGCAGCAACACAGCATCTGGAAGACCCCAAACAAACAAAACAGAATTAGAATAATGTACAGGACGTTCTGCAATAGCGTATTTACGGAGACAGAACAATCTTGTTAAATAGGAGTGCGTAGGACCAGTAAAAAGAGTCCATGTAATGTAAGAATGGAGCATGGTCAATTACCCGTCAATGGCTTTTGAACATAACAATAAATGGATATATAATCCATATATTTACCTTGATCTACGAGTATGAGGAGGAAATTCTTTCAAATTTTACAATGGGCTAAAGTAAAGCCCGCTGGTTTGCATACAAATATTAGTGAAATAATTGCAAATATATATCTGTGCAAAAGCTAAATCTATCAGATACCTCTACAGTCCTGTGGATACAGTATCATTTAACAGAAGTTAACTCTTCATTTTCCTGTTGAACAGCTATCTGAAGACAGGGAGTGAGAAAAGTCTCTTGGAATTCTCCTTCACTTTATCATTCCTTAATTTACCCTTCAAACGTCAACAGAAGTCAGTAAGTCACTTAAGAGTTTCGTGCTGCTCATTTCAGCAGAACTGGGGAAAAAAATCAGTTTAAGTTGCAAATTGGAAAGTCAGGGAGCCAGCTTCATAGCTGCAGCAAATCAGCATAGTCCTAAGTACTTCAGAAAAAAGAGTCTCACTCTTTCGCTAGCTAGAGCTCTGACCCCAGAGGACACATGGCGCAACCCCCAGACAACACCAAGAAGTTCTTACCACAATCTCAAAAAAGACAAAATGCAAGAAACAAATTTGCTTAGAAATATTCAGAAAAATCAGCAATATGAGCCTACATTACCAGAAATATGGAGCATAAAGATTTACACCATAAGAGGTAAGAAAGTAACTTTAAATTTTTCAACACTAAAAAAATATTTTCAAAACATACAAACACAGTCCTTGATTTCATGGCAAGTTCTTTAACTTCAAGCATTTGAAAGAGAGCTTTGAAATGTACACTTGAATCCTAGGGAGCATTAAACAAGGGGAATATGCCAAGAGGGGATTTGTTTTCTTTCTCCAGTGCTCACACCTCCTAGGAAAACTATTTTTTCTCTAATTCTCAGTGCTGCTCTTCAGAAGTTGACTGATTATGAGGCATGGGCTTTGATCCCTACTTTTGTTTTTGCTGAAGACATATCTTCCTTCAGTTAGCAAATCTAAACTGCTTCTACTATAAAAGAAGTAGAATTCTTTTCCTTTCAGATCCAAAGCAGAGATAAAAGGAGGAATACAGATTTTTAGCAAGTCTTTTACAGACTAGCATGAAATATTACTTTTTCCAATAGCTACATCAATTCCCAGAATTCAAACTACTTTAAAAATCAAAAGCTTTGAGGTTTACATCTTTCCATGTAACCTTTACAACAAGAAATACATGCTAGAGTATCTGACGAACACTTTAGCAGGTGCAGAGAAATTCAAAGGCAGGAGTGACCTGTGCCATGTCTTTTAGGCTTTGGATCACGCTAACCCAAGAAGAACAAACAGGAATGCCCATTGCCAGCAGAGCATTTGAAGTCTTAAAGATGTCTTCGGTTGTATCACATGCAGCCATAAAAGACCATCAAAACTTTGTATCATCTTATTTAAATTTGGATGATCCTCAATATTACCATATTAGCATTATTATGAGTTTCACTTGACAATTTTTTCAGTACTCAAACTAAAAAAACCTCAATTTTAACAGCAAAATTTGCTAAATCAGGAACAAGCATAAGTTATTCCAAGAGGGTTTTGTTTGGGTTGTTTTTTTTTTTTTTTTTGGTTTTTTTTTTCCAGAGGCAGGGAGGTAGTGGTGGTGGTTGGAGGTTTTTAATCTGCTGAAAGTCAGATTATTTTTCTTCATAGTTTTTATTAGTTCCAGTCCTTTATAGGATAAGGAAATAGTTGTACACATTTCCAGCAGGATTCTAATTAAAATATGACAGGATTTACAGAGGACTGTAATAACCAGGATTATTTTTGCCTGCAAATTTAAAAAGAATAATTTCATTTTAAAAGTAATAAGAATAACATACATTTCTTATAAAGAAATCTCAAAGATTAGAATGAAATTCAGCATTAGTCTACATCTTACAGATGAAAGTTTTAGAAGGTATTCATTGAAGGTATAGAGTACAAGGAAGAAACAAGTCAAAACTCCATGCACTATGCACCTCAAACCTTTACCTGAGTGTCAAGTTTTTCCATTTCTCTGGTCAGACTGCATAGTCCTTATTTGTTTATACAGCCAAAGACTACACTGTAGCATCATTAAAGTTCCCTACTTTACACACTTCATTTTAAAAACTGTCTGCTTCCTCACTTATTCTGATATGATGTGCTGATATCCCTAATCCTGTGCTATAATATCCATCCAAGAGCTGAAAAATGCAAGGTGAACAAAAGATGAATGCACATGTTCACATTGCTTAGGCAGGATGAGCATGCAAACAAGCTTTTTTTCTATCATACATGCTTTATTAAGACCTCAAATTCTTGAGGAAAACACTTTTCTTATTATTTATTTATTCTCAAAGTTTTTAAAAGAAAAAAGTATATTCTGAGGTCAGCTGCAAGGACACTGAATTTTCCTTCAAATTCTGCAATTTGTTGGAGAAAAGAGATTTAAATTGAAACACTTAAAAGACGGATTGTTTTTGAAAAGGCACTCCTACGCTAAACTGTAATGCCAGTTAAGTGCAGTGACCCTGCAGGTCAAAACAACACTGTCTCATCTAGGCAGTACGCTTAGCCTATGGTAAAGCTGCAAGGCACAGAAAGGAAGGAAATATTGCTATTTTAATAAAACGTGGAGAGGAACTACCAAACAGCAACATTTATATGTTCTAAACTAAGTCCCAACACATCTCACACTTTGAGCTTGAAACCTGTATCTTCAGATGTCATGGAGGATCAGTTTTATTCTTACAGCACTGCTTTGGTGGGCTAGGTAGATGTTCAGCCTTTCTGAGGAGTCTTACGCACTGGTCACTACTGATCATATCAGATTTTATAGACTATCAAATAGCCCAGCACTCTATAGCAAATCTAGTTGTCAGTATATATTGTCTGCATATTGCTTACAGGAGAAAAGCATGCATCCAATGCACAAGAATTTGATATATCTGCTGGGCCAGACTAGCCCTTTCCCAGAAGATGCTAGGATACGAAGCTCTATTTTGGCATGTGGAGCCCAATCATGCCATCTCCTGGTTAGGAACGGCCACTCTAGTCTACGCATTACACAGGTGTTCCGTGCTTGGGAAGTTAACAGTTGACCGGGATTTTCTACTCAGCTATCCAGCTATTCTGCCTTCTCTTGCTCCTGACTGCAAGTATCAATTTTCCAAATTCTTTAATTTAAAAATATCTACTTTGAGGCATAAAGGAAGAGAGATGGACAATTACAGTAGGTGTTCCCTGAATGAATACACCAAGGAGACTAAGTATGAAAGAAATTCCCAGGACAAATAAAAACCACTCTTTTTCTTCCAAGGAAAAAATTCATATTGCCAAAACCCAGCACCTTCTGTTGATGAGGCTATGGCCATCCAGATAAGTCTCAGCAAATGCCTTCGACCTTCCCTTAAACAGTTGGTACTAAATTCTACTATTCGCACTTAGCAGCTCCACAGATTCAAACAGCACCATTTAAAGAGTGAAGTACTTTTTTTTTTTTTTTTAAACACAAGGGTATCAGAATCTAACCTTCAGTTATTGCATTTATATTGTTCCCCCTTTGCAAGAGAATTTATTGTGTTTCAAAGTACATATTTTCTAAGATCACAGATCAAATGGTCCTAAGCTGCTTCAGATGTCTGAAAGGGAGACTTCTTTTTTTAATCCCATCTATCTTTTTCTTCCTTCTCTTAAGCAAGCCCACTTTTTATAACTAACAACTTAGGGTCAATATAAACACAAAGGTTGCTTTGTTATACTCATTTTAACATTTTACAGTATTTTGTTTTCCCTAAATCTGGTTATTGGCTGGGATTCATCTGCATTACATTCTACAAAGCAAAAGCAGTTCCTAAGATTATGAACACATACTGTGTTGTCGCACCATGATAAAAAACAAACCTACTCACCTTTAAAAAAAAAAAATTAAGAAAGCAACTTATCAGTCAGTTCTAAAACCTGCAGTATATTCTGCTGAATTTCATGATTACAGAGATATTAGCTACATCAGTTAATATATTATATTTGTATAAAGACTGCCTGATAGCCCACTAATGGCAATAGAAAGATTCCCATTAACTTTAGTGTGCTTTGAACCAAGTCTATAATGCCTAGCACATCACTGCTTTATAGAAATCGCAAGTACCTTGTACTCATCTGGAGTTTGCACTGATATTACTCCTTTTTTATTAAAAAGGATTGAAATAGTAGATATATAAATGTAGTTTCTAATGAAACCAAGATACCTAAAATACATGCTCTAAACATTAGCCTGTTTCCTGAGTTAATCTTCCGTTTATTTATACTGCATTTCTTGGGACAGCAAAGTAAACGATGATTAATACAAACTATTTTGTGAACGCTGTTTTCTTTCATCTCATCTGATGTAAACATCAGGAAAAAAAGAAAAAATAAGCAGAAAAGTGACCACTTGCAGATTAATATTAATATCCGATTTTACATTAACATTTTACATTAATCTTATTTTAACCCAAAGGCTTGTTTAGACAGAGTAAACTAATAAATTTGCAAGTATATTTTCATAAGTAGTTTTCAATGGAAAATTTGGTAAAAATTAAAAAGTATCAGAGGCATGACTTTAGCAGGTCACAGGCTTGACCAACACCTTGGGCTAAGGATATGATTGTCATATTCTGTATTGCCAAGACAATTTTCATATAGCGACCTTATTATTGCCCTGGGTTTTTAATAGAAATGTACACTTATGAACTAAATCTGCCTTTCTATATAAAACGCAAATGAATCTCCAAGATTCCAAAGAAATCCAAAACCCACATATGCCAATAAATTAGTTGAAATACTAAACATAAGACAAAATGAATTTGCATTACATCAACAGTTTTCAGACTAGCTAGAACAATTACTGCAGGCTTGTATGAAAGACTGTACTAATGCTCACTGAGTGTAAAGGCTAAGTAATTATATACCTTTTGAATAATCATGCCCTGTCCTACAAGGAGCTTTATGACACTGAGCTATATGAGTCTAATTGGCATGACTGGAGGTTTAACAAACTCATGCTATGCCACATGGAATAATCTAGAGACTTAACTCAAGATTAAAGTTAAAGGCCTGATTCTCATTGCCTTCAGAACGCCAATTGAAAGTCTGAGGTCAATTGTACTGTCATTACATAGAGAGAAATTAGCTACCTCATTACCCAAGTAATGCTGATATTTCCGTGGGGAGAGATGCTCTTACTTTGGCCAGCTCTTTCCGATAGGTCTTTTTCCTTTATGTTTATATTACAACACACATAGCTGGCTTTAATTATATACTATGCAAGATATTCCAAAGTCACACACATATAAATACACACACATATATATAAAATCTGCTTGTCCCAAAAAGTATGTAGACAATTAGCTGACACTTTAGCTTATTAAAAACAATAGTGATATAAAACAAGTTTTGAACTACAAAACTGTTCCAGCCAGTTGTAGCTTTCTATGTCATCCACACCTTCACAGATAAAGTCACACACTCATTTTTATATTCATAATCATAGACATCTTACACAAAGCAATAAATATTTACATACATGCAAAAATAACACGCATAAGCAGCTCATTAGCTACCATTGGCAGGTAGTGCTAGAACAGAAAGGCTCTCAGTTCTCACTGGAGCTTTAGAGTGTGCTGTGGCATAAGCACAAGTTAAGTACAAAAGGTACTGCTCAAGAACACGCTTTTCATTTTTCAACTGACCAAGCATTATCTGGCCTCATACATTGATCAGGATATCTCCTTACTAGAAGCAGTACAATCTTACCTAAGAAAATAACTACCTATAACCAGTTTACAATAAAATCATTTAAAACCATCCATGAAACAGTGATTCTTCCCACTATTTTAACAGCCTGATACACAAAATACTTCAGTTAATATAGAAAAGCCCTCTCCAACAGATAGAGATTTGCCCATTCTTCAGAGTTCGGCTACCTACTACAATTAGGTCTTTTGTTTTCATTGCTGACTAGATTATATTATCAGAATAAATATGTTCCATGCATTTTGCAAAAGTCTGGATAAACTAGACTGAGGTAAATATCACCAACCATTCACACTTCACAAGTTCTTCTAACAGATGACTTAAAAATGGCTTTTCCATTCTAATAATGTAGGAGCTACTTCTGTATGAAACAGGTAATGTCCCAGGGGGAAATAAAGGATCTTCTCATTAGGGCACTAGATTAGTCATTTAGAGACTGGGTTCATTTTCAGAACTCACCACAGATTCCCTCAGTGATTTTTAGAGGAATTATTTGGTTTATGCCTTCACACTTTGTATCTAAGAACTATTACCTTTTCCCTCACCTTTCTTTGTGTTGTTTGGTAAGTATGGAAATTCTCTGCCATGGGAAATGCCCCTTTTCTGTGGGTTTCGCCACACATTGCACCATGGAGGCTCTAACCCACAAAAGGACTAAAGTACATAATTTCTATTCATCCCTCAGCAGTGAGGGCTAAATAGCTACTGATTCAAGTATGCATCTGACACAGGTCAAGTTGCAGGACACAGATTTACATAGTAAAAACATAAGTAATTTGTTGTTTTTAAAATACGTACAGTACACTGAAACATACAAAAAAAAAATCAAGCAAACAAAAAAAAACATTAATGGGAAAAACATGGGGTCTTATCTTTACAAGAAAATCCAGTGTCATAACTTGAAATCGTATTTCTGGAATGCTTATCGCTTGTGTGTCCTTCTGCAGTTTCACAGAGCAGCATGTCTCTTCTCAACCTCAGGTTCTAGCAACTGACATGAAAAATCACAGCACTTTCAAGTCAGAGCAAATGCTTGAGGCTCTCGACTCTGAAGCAAAAACCTTCAAATCTATACTTACGCATTTTATACAAAATCTATTGGCAATCAAAAAAGCTTAGTATACCATAAAAATAACACCTGGCTGCTATTGTTATGTTTGTAGCCAATCATAAATTATATTTTAAAGAACAGAAATCCAGTCTGGAAGCATGCTGCATAGTGGACATATCCTAGAAATACAGTATTACAGAGATCCTTGCACCACTGTCCCATGTCCTTCTGGCACCCAAAAAAAAATTCTGTCAGTTCTATACATTTCCTTTCTACTTATACCCAGCAGCAATCAGTGCATTAATTCTTGTTTCCTTAAGTAGTTATACTCTTAGCTCGATTAAAGTGTTTTAACAGTCATCATATGTTAGACTCTAAAACGAATCTCTAGAAAGCTTGACAGATGGTGTTTTGAAGGATAATGCCAGGTATCTGGTGTGAATCTGACATTAGCATTCCCTACAGACAATTCACCTTCATCTTTTAAAAATCCACTACAATATACATAGACCTAGTTATACCAAGAAGAAATGAGAAAAACTAATCATTTATTCAATCTCACAGTTGCCCAAAATGCAATTTCCACACGGACTTGATGCCTAGAAACACCTATTTTATTTTTGTTTTTTAACTTTACTTTGCATGCTTTCGATTTTGTCCTTCATGCATTTCTTTCTTTCCCATGCACAGGCACACACTCTCAGTAGATACTTCCCCCCTCTGGGAAAAGGTCGAACTGCAAGGTGCAAAAATTACATCCCTCTAAGAAATAAGGACTCTGTTTATCATACGTTTATTAGAAAAACAACTGCAAAAAGTAGCATGGCTGCCTCTTCAGCAGGCAGCTATGACAAAAGTGTACTAAATGTCTCAGTATTCATCCTGAATTTCCAAGCCAAACAGGAGCACTCTAACAAAACCTGGACTCAGTATCTTCATTCAAATCAATAGAATGTATATTAAGGAAAGACAATATAAAGACTGCTGACAGAGAAAAACACTTACTGCTATCATTTCAAGTTTTAATTAGTTATGATTTTCCTTAAGACATAACAGAACTTTGGAAATTATACACCACCTCTGAATGTGAGTTTATTTGACTTTGTGACTCCCTCAAGGGCCTAACCATACATTTCTTTGCCTTAGTCTCATTTAAGGGCTTGATGGGTTGTTTTGATTTATGCATCATTTTTTACTATTTCTTTTTGATATTAGGTTCCAAGTTTAACAGGGATTTTTGAAATGAATATTAGATACCTCAGAAGAAACATAAGTATTAGGGGAACTTACTGGATCACCCTTCGGCAAAAGTTGAGATGTTGTACCACAAGGCCTGCACTCAATAACTACATTGAGCAGTTATTACAAGAGACTAAATTATAAACTTTTTAAAGAATCTCCAGTTGAACTAGTTCAACTAAAGCAAGGAAAGCAGAGTGAATTACAGCGAATAACAAAACGCTACAAACAGTATATTCTGGATCGCCATACAACAGCCAGAGAAAATCACCACGTCCTGGATGAAACAGTGTCACGAAACTGATAAGCCATATCCAATCAATGCTTGACATTGTGTAGTCAACTAAAATAGTGCCACATTAACGGCATAATAGCATTACCATATAAACCTTCTTACTTAAGCACGAGAAACAAGATATAACGAGTTTAATGAGAAACCAGCATCTGTCTGTGTGCGAATAAGACCGGGAACCGTGGAAGCCGCCCCCCGCAGAGCCTAACCAACCTCAGCAGAGACGATGCATCGACAACCAACAGCCACCGAAGGGCACTTCCCAACGCGGGGAGCGAAGCCGCTCCTGTCAAACGGGCTCTCTCAGCGAGGCGCCCGGCGCGGGGTCCGCGGCAGGCTCTGAGGTACACAAGCCCCTCGAACTGCCGCTGCCCGGCCCCTGGCTCTGCGCCTCCCCACATCCACGCGTGGCCAAGTCCCCACTCGGCGGAGCGGGCGCCCGTGGGTGAGAGAGCGGCCGCACCGCCGCCCGCCCGGAGACCCGAGTTTCCCCGNCCCGCCCGGAGCCCCGAGTTTCCCCGCTAGCGCCCGGCCGGAGCCGCCGAGCGCCGACCCAGGGGGCGTCCCCCGCCCCGCCGAGCGACCCGGGCCGGAGGAGTAGCGGGCCCGCGGCGCCCGGGGAACGACTGTTGGGCCGCGGCGAGCGGGAGCGAAGGCTTACCATCAGCCAGGAGACGCATGGCGTGAACAAATGAGGGATCCAAGCTGTCCTTCTCTGCCATCAGCTCGGGCAGGTACTTCTCCTGCTC
>VYXH01010962.1:0-47117 GCA_013397275.1 Burhinus bistriatus | reverse complement strand
CTCCGCCGCGCTCCCCGTGCTCCTCGGCCCGCCAGCTCTCCGCAGGTTCCGGGGAGGTGGCCTGCTAACGGGGCGCCGCATCGGCGGCGTGCCTGTGCTGGAGCTGCGAGACAGCATCTCCCCTGCGGAGGGGATCAGAGCACCAGCAATCCGCCACGGCTGCTCACACGGTGCGCGGAAAATGTCTGCCCGTGGCGGCCGTGCACAGCGGGAGAGAGCGCAGGAGGTGCCTGGCGGTCCTGAGGGGAAGGGGCCATCTCTGCTGAGGAATGCCAAGCTGCACCTCCAGGAGCAGCTCTCTGCAGCTCCCACGGCCTCACATTACAGAATTAAAGCTATTATGCAATTAAAGTGTCTACAGCTGGAGTAAATAAAATTGATTTTAATTAGAATTTAGCTTTAAGTATACATTTACTATAGGTTATATTTATCCAGGATTTTCCCCCAACAGACAATTTAGTAGCGATTTTGAGAGTAAACAAAAGATGCTTAACTCATCTCAAGCTATTAAAACTTCATTTGTGGGATCTCAAGAGCAAACAGTCTACCACACAATACCCCTATGTGAGATGCTTTCTTACTACGTAGCACAAAGACCACTAACTTAGTATTTATTCTAATGAAATAGATGGTTGCTGCAATAATACACTTGTGAATCGTCTACTGCAGTTCCTCCAAAGATTTTTTTTGTTGCGGTGTTTGTACATGCAGGCAANACCAGCAATCCGCCACGGCTGCTCACACGGTGCGCGGAAAATGTCTGCCCGTGGCGGCCGTGCACAGCGGGAGAGAGCGCAGGAGGTGCCTGGCGGTCCTGAGGGGAAGGGGCCATCTCTGCTGAGGAATGCCAAGCTGCACCTCCAGGAGCAGCTCTCTGCAGCTCCCACGGCCTCACATTACAGAATTAAAGCTATTATGCAATTAAAGTGTCTACAGCTGGAGTAAATAAAATTGATTTTAATTAGAATTTAGCTTTAAGTATACATTTACTATAGGTTATATTTATCCAGGATTTTCCCCCAACAGACAATTTAGTAGCGATTTTGAGAGTAAACAAAAGATGCTTAACTCATCTCAAGCTATTAAAACTTCATTTGTGGGATCTCAAGAGCAAACAGTCTACCACACAATACCCCTATGTGAGATGCTTTCTTACTACGTAGCACAAAGACCACTAACTTAGTATTTATTCTAATGAAATAGATGGTTGCTGCAATAATACACTTGTGAATCGTCTACTGCAGTTCCTCCAAAGATTTTTTTTGTTGCGGTGTTTGTACATGCAGGCAACCTTTATGATTTCCACTCAGCATGCAGATAATTGAGGGACTACATATATATAGAAAATGTACAGTGACCAATGTGTTATTATTCTATAGTATTTCCAGGGACAGGGAATAAAATACCTGAGAACTAACTTCCCTGCTGAGAAAGAGTAGAAGCAGGAAAACAGTTGATTTCAGCAAACTTGTGAAACACTTAAGAAGCAGAGAAGACTGATAGCACAATTGAAAGGTTTAATCGGCAATCAACTTTTACTACAAATTGGGTGTGCGGATAAAGGGAAGGCATAAGTCCTCCTTTAAAAAAAAAAGAATAAAACAAAAAGAAGCATAGGACTAGGATAGTTTATTAATAATTTACTCTGATTCAATTTACTGCATGAATAGTTCTTCTTTCCTGGTTAACAGTGTGGCAAGAAATAAATGGCATATTGTTTGCAACACAGCTCAGGACTGTCTTGCTGGAGAGATCACCTATGACTTCAGATCATACTTCTGTGGCTCAGTTCATCAGAACAGTTTAGGCTGGTGCCCCTCAGTTCAAAAGGAGAGAAGACTGGTGATAGGTGTACTCTCCCAAAGCACCTTCAAGACGAATCTAAGCCATCCCCACTCAGAAGCAATCCTGGTCTGGTAGCTTTCAAAACATACCATATGGTCATGTATATGGAAAATGAGTTTCGGGGGCTTTCCATCTGGGCTGTCAGAAGAACAGTGTTACTTTAGTCTGTTTAATTGTACTTAACCTACTTAGATCGTAGGAAGCTTTGATTTAAACACCTTTAAGTTTATTAAACAGTGGGAAGTGCTATATTCATCAAACTCATTCTTTCTGGTCGAAGGAGTAGAGAGCACGTTTGCTTGCCCATCTTTTTACAGCAAAATAGACAGAGACAAGTTTCCTGTAAGTTCATTTTCCAAAAGTTATAAAGTTAAATTGACTTTCAGTGATACTTAGGCTGCAAAGCCATTGAGATGCTTTTCTGAATGTTGCCTTATACCTCATTAAAAAAAAAAAAAAGCATTAAAATCTGTCAGACAGAAAATATAGACCTCTAATGACATCAAGCATGACTTCATTGCTGGTTGGAGATCCATTTTTTTTCATAGCTACTAAAAACCGAAGACAAATTTTACAACTTTTTAGTTTGAAGTATCAAACCAAATTAAAGTTTATCTGTACTGTATTTTATTACCGAGTCTGATATTGAGGTGGATCACAGCATACCAGATTATAGCTTATTTGAAGACAGAACGGGTGACAATCATTACGTATTTTTGCTGGTGCCAACTAAATATGCATGTATTATCATGTAGCACTGAAGTCAAAAGGCAGTGGAAGCAAGCAACTGCAGGAACATTTCCAATATTTCCAAGCGTTTATTTAAAAATCATTAATTCTTTTGAGAATATGCAGTGGAATAAATGGTCAGTGTGAGCACAATGACAATGAATTACTGTTCAGACACATCACATTAAAGTCAATATACTAATTTAAATCAGTACTTATCTATGTGTATGTGAGTACACCCAGGACCTCATACACCAAAGACCAGATTTTTCAAGAGTTTTCAATTTCAGAAATTCCATTTGCTTTCAAATTTCTTCTCTGTTTCACTTGCTTTAGCTATGGGTAAGGGTTATCTGGTTCCTGAACTGACTACAGATCAGGATAAAAAAAAACTAGGGAGTTTCCCCTACCATCTATGTTAACCGTACCCTTCCTCTAAAGTAGAATTATAACTGACGATATAAGGAATAAAGAAGCAGCAATACATATGCAAGAAGGAAAGAATGTCCCCACCCCCTTGACTTTAGTTTCTTTAATTCCTTCTTGGGATACTGTCTGTATCCAGACTCTATCTGATCTCTGCACCCTGGCCTGTGGATACTAGTGCTTGGACCATGTGGCTTCACTGCTTGATAATGGTGCACCCAAACACACACAAGCTGTCAATGCAAAGCTTGTTTCCATGTAGCAGCACTGGGATGGAGTATTGGGCTTTGGCCAGCGGTGGGTCTGGCTGGAACTAGCTGCTCCCTCTCCTCATAGAGGCCATCCCTGCAGCCCCCCACACTGCCATCACCTTGCCACCTAATCCAGAAGGGAAGTGTGCATCAGCAAGTACACAAGACACTGTAGATCAGCTTCAGGCTACCACAGGCACCGCAAAAGACTCAGCCATACGGTCTAACCCTCAGCTGATTGCTGTCCACGGCAAGTCCCCGATTTCAGTAAAGTTTTGATCTCTCCACTCACACAACTGAATAAACACTGATTTTCTTAAATAGAGACAAGTCATACAGATTAGACCTTAATCTATAGAAATTACATAAATCAGCTTGAGTTAAAAAATGTATCAGTACTTATTTCCTTCCAAAACATTAAATGGTTTCATATACTTGGTGAGCCTAGGACTCCAGAGAGTTCAGTGTGAGTTCCAGGTGTACAATGAATGCTGGTGTATGCTATAACTTAGTTTATGATACATTACAAGTTCTTAGTTCATCAAAACACACATCAAATAAAATTATGTGTGTTACAGCTCTATTTCGTATTTAGCATTTTTGAGACCTTGTAAAGAGGAAGTAACCGAAAAGGTGACCCAGGGTAAACGCCATGGAAGGAAGCATAACCTCTAATAAACCATAAAACAGCAGTTGAAGACAGAAAGAATGCTTAGATAGAAAGTAACAGCAAAGAATAACAGTCTAGAATGTCTGTTCTCTTCTTTCTGCCTTGTGATGCTATCAAAACTGACAAGGAATTTGAGAGTCTGTCACATAACTATAATTTTCTCCTCTCCACATGGAGGTAAACACCAGTTCTTATATTTTACTTGCCCGTGTTTGAAGTTCCATCTCTGCTGTTCCTTGTGACCTTTATATAACAGCTTATCCATCACAGGTAGCTCAAACACTTTCACAAAAATCTTTGTGATCATAGTACAGTCTCCACTTCATCCGTTTCCTCTGACCTTAATACAGTCAATAAGTAATAGGTGTCTGAATTTCCCTTTCATCCTTACCACCAAGATTCAGAACTGCTCTTTTTCATACAAAACCTCTGATTACATTGCTTTCTAATTTTCCTTTTCACATGATGCAAAATTGTTCCTTTTGTACCCTTCTTTTACTTTCGTCCTTTCTGCTGATTGTTTCCGCCATCCTTTCCCAGTATGCAAATCTCCCTTTAATGCAAATTTCTCCCTTGAAGGGTAATGACAACAATAATAAAAACTGATGGACAAACTGAAGTACAGAGAAGGTGATACATGATTTAGAATAATTGAGATAAAGTTTCTAGATTCCTAGGACTCTTCCTTGAGCTAATCCTTTCACTTATAGCTAGGTGCTGGTTATTACAGCAAATTACAGAAATTGGCAGTCTCACCTAGCTTTAGGCATGTAGAAATCTGATGTCTAAGTCTAGTCCATTTACCACAGACACCTTTGCAGTCACTAAGTTCAAATAGGCTCTTCCAGCGGTTTATTCATCTGACCTGCAGGCACCTATCTTTGGTTGAGATGAGTCATCCTATGCAAAATCTGATTTCTCTCCGCTGGATATGAAGTCAGTAACTAGATTAGATGTAAACATCTAGCTTGTACGTAACAACATTAGTGCAAATGAATTCCAACAGATTTCAGTGGTGTATGACAATAAAGAGGCCAGAGGAGTTTGTCATTATATAACAGATGATGGAACAGAAAAATAAGTCTTCCAAAAAGTGCATGTGATTTGCATGACAAAATGTATTCTACTTCAGGCATACAGTGGTAGAAAGGCAAACCATGCTCAAAATAAAATGATAGGATATATTTGAGAAAAAAAGATAGGAGATGTATATATATGTTTTTTATCTAAGATGTAAGTAAATCTACAAACACCTGAAGAAAGTACTATACTCCGGTGAGAACAGAATTGTTTAGAGGATGCAAGGGATATCAACTAGAAATAAGGAGATGAAATTACATACGGGAAAAGATATGAATGTAACAAGCTACTTTTACCATTTCATTTAAGAAGTGAAGTTTCATCAGATGTAGAAAGCAAAGAAAGGGAAGCTTGTAGGTATGTATAAAAGAAAGCTGATAATACAATATAATTCTGCCTTTTTGTGGGTTTTTTTGTTTGTTTTGGGGATTTGGGGGGTTTTTTTGCAATGCATTTGTAGTTTTTTATCCAGTTTGGATTTAGATCAAGTTTTGTTCAGAGAATATTTATCTGCAATTGAGTAATTAGCAGCTTGATTTTGTTAACTTTGCTTCCTTAAGAAGGATACAATGGAGACAACTGTCTGAGCTCAATTAGTTTATTGATCAGGTACCCAAAGCCCATAGCCAGACAACAAGATAAAATTACACTTTGTTAATCCATTGGTCTATTGCGATGTTGCAACAACTGTAATGGAGCAGATTCAGCATATGATTTAACATATGCCTATGCTTTTACAATACATAGCTCTGTAGAATTTAGCTAGTTCCCACTTACTTATCAGAAGCGCAGAAGTACACAAAGCAAATCCCAGACAAATCACCTATGGATGGTATCCATCTAGCAATCTTAAAACCAAATATGTAAAACTACAGGACATACAAATCATCAACAAACTGGAACAAAAAAGAAAATTCTTCACTAAACAAATTGCAAGATACTTCACAATATTAAAAGGTCGGAAAGAGTTCAACTAACTCTCCAAACCATCATTAAACATTATGAAACTTTTGTTCAAAATGAAGTGTGACACAGGGAAGGGTTTGACATGATGCAGTATCTTTATCAATTTACATGCTCCTAAGTATAAACTTATATAGTTGTTTATTATAAACCCATTTAACGTGTGCAATACTTGCAGCTCAACAGTTTAAGAACAATATCACTTGCTAAATATAGGGTTTGAAATAACTATCCTCCAGAACCTTGAAAGGTAGAAGCTTTGGAGCTTTAAAGGAACCTAAATCTCTTCACTTTCTACATAGAGAACTATTTTGGACAGAACATTTCAGTAGGAACCTAAAACTTAGGAACCAGTTAGGTGTCTAATTTAGGATTAAATGCTAGTATTACCACCAGTATGAAACAAAAAACCCACAGAAAATGTCTTCTTTTGACAATGCATATTCTAGTTCAGCAGATCGCTGTGAAGTGGTACTCATCCCACTCGTAGAGATTTGTCTGTTTTTAAAGAAATCATAGAAACAATACTTCACATATATTTCAGTCTTACTGGATCATAGCACAAACATTTTCTGCAAAAGTCACTGAATTATTATAAGGCTCTTAGCATACAAAAGAAAGTGTGTAGAAGACAGAAAATTATTTGAAAATGAAGTTAGCATTTTATTAAGTGTAAACCATGGAAAAATGTTCTAAATTATTTCACAATTTTTCTGATCCAAACGAGCATATCTGAATGCAATTTTTAAACAGGTAATAGGAGATACAAACATTTCCAATTCGGAAGAATAAAAAACTATACCAGCTTTGTGAGTCAGTTTTCCTTAGAGAAAAAGTTCTCTATGAAAATGTTTTTAAATTCCCAGTTTCTCTTTTTAGATAGGAGCACTTTGACTCCTAAACCATCCTTAGTGCACACTGAGCATTCTCATTGATAAGATTTAGAAAAATCAGTATGAACTCAAATTTTAAAACCTTCACATCACGAATAGTTTCAAAACTTTTAGCAAGTTTTCCCCTTTCCTTGCTTCTTAACATTAGCAAAGCATTTTAATGCTCCCAGCAGTTTCTTTTTGGAGAAGTCATCAGTATTTAGTTGTACTTGTAATAGGTCTCTTAGAGATGTGCATAATAAATGGAGAAGGTCAGGAAACTTAGAAGGGAGCAAATTTAAAAAGCAGGCAAACATTTATCAAGTCTGTGAAAAAATTATATGTTTTCAGTGTCTGACCAGCCCCAGTTATAAAGTAATAAGAATGAAAATGTTAAAAGCTCAGCAAATGTTGTTAAATCTGCTCATAATGATGGACTTTATTTGCCATTTGTGCCAGAGCAAATGGATTTGCTTTATTTCAGGAGCTGTGCTGTATTAGTCTCAGCTATTGCAAAGCTCAGTTCACCCATGGAGCAAATGGACGATGAGTCATTCTTTTTCTGAATAGAGCATTAAGTGCAGTCTCATCTTGCAATTATTTAATTTTCCAAATAAGTCATTCCAAAGCTCTACGAACTCCATGATTATATAATTTTTTTTGGAGAGGAAGAAATTGAAGGGCAGATTATACCACTGTTACCTATGTTTAAGTACTGTCCCAGTTCAGTTGGTATCATACTCATTTTATGTAATGACTGAACAATAATATTGCCTTCTGATCTTAATTTTATAATTCTATTATTTTAAACTTTGACATCTCAAGGGCAATTCAAACTTACAGATTTACAATAAATTTTTAATAATTACTATGCACTGCTATAAATTTAGTATACCATATATAAATGGGAAATCAGTAGCTGTTTAACATAAAAACTTGTGAGAAATCTATAATGCAATGATAATTCCTAAACTATGTAAATGTCAGATACCTAAAAGTACCTAAACCATAATTACATTCATTTTTTAGGTATATGAAAATACAAAGCCTGGTGGATTTGAAGAGATTTATTTCAGAATAATATTTTAAATGAATTATGCAAAACTAATTTTCTCTCCTCCTGTATTTGCAATTTACTTTTTCATCCTCATATACCTTATTTTAAACATAACTTGCGCATAAAAATACAGTAAAACATTAATATTTTAAATATAGAATGGACATCTACTGAGGACTTTTGGAATCATTTCCCAGAACAGACTGCCCACACCATAAAAGACCTGTGCAAGCACAAAGTGACTACAGTATTTACAATGTTAATTGAATTCTTTAATGTTTCCAAAAGTTTTCTGATGAAGTCCACTAAAAGGAGAAAAATAAACAAATTGTCATGAATGCAGTTTTTAAAATATCAAACTATTGGTGCTTTTTCCTTTTTTTTTTTTTGGTTTGGTTTGGTTTAGTTTGGTTTCCTTACCTGAATGACCATTGGTTTTAATAAGTATTGTCATTGTCAATGGACTTTGAATCAAGCACGAGGACACTGCAGCAAATGTACTCCAGTCTGCTGGAACTGCTATCATGCTGTCCACCAGAACTGCCTTCCACTGACTAGGTGAAGGTCTAGTTTTGTGCTGGTCTTTAAAACTGGAGAAAGAGAATTTCTCTGCCATAGAATATGAAGCAGACTTTTTTTGTTTTATCTTGTTTTGGGTTTGTTTTGGTGGGGTTTTTTTGTTTTTTTTTTTTTTCCTGAGGACAGACTTATTTAGACACTTGTTTTTGGGAGCTTAAACCTTTCTCAAAAGAAAATGTTGATGCATCAGGCTATATCAGATTAGTCATTTGATTTAAGTTATTTGTTTTCCAAGTAATTCAGAACAACTTCCATTCCATCCATCTTTTCCTCTTTTCCATTATATAACATTCAATTTATGTATCAGGTGACCGGGGTCATGCTGTATGTCGCCTTAACTAGTGACTCTTAAAAATAATTCCATGTTTCTTCTAACTCTTTGCAAAATTACCAAGGCCTACTTTGCTTTGTTGGGTTTTTTTATGAATCAAATAACTGGACTTCTCATGTTTAGTCTCTATGTTGCTGTCTGTCTTCTGCTGAACATCTGTGTTCTGCTAAACTGAACTGCTTTTTATGCTCTTGTATAAGTCTATATTCAGAGAAATTTATAAAGACCACATGTGTAGCTGAGGGAAAGAGACTGCTGAATGTTGAATGCATAATAGCAATATGTCTTTGCATCTACTTTTCAGTTCATTTCTGTTTCTATCTTTTTTCTACCATAAATAGCACTTTTTATATTTAATTACAAGAAAAAATAAATAGGAAGAGAGGCATAAGAAAGGGACAGGAAGGAGGTTTCTTAACGAACTCAGTACTTAGGCAGGTACACAAGCATAAACTTGAAGCTGTACTAAATAATGTACTGGCAGTTACTCTTCATATGAGGGTAGATGTCTTACCAAACTAGGCAATTGTTCTCTGTAAGACATGGAGAACTTAATCTCTCTTGGTTGATACTACAGTTTTCTGGAGTGACTAAACTATCTGACAGAAAAAAATAATTAATCCACTGCCTTCTATACTGAGGTTATGGGTTTCTGCTGACCACAGATGTGGATATGTTACCATACAAAGCCTAGTGTCTGATCACACATAGCTGGAAACAGCCACTCATTTAGCAGAAAAACTGTACATATCCCCATAAAATCTGTAAATTTTGCCTGCTGCACTTGTTTCTGGTTTATAAATTTCCTGGTTTAAGCAGAGAGAGTTGTGCTGGCTTAAATACACTGTATTTACAATAAGGAATACTTCGTAAGGTTGGAAGTAGGCAAATTCAAGAAAGACCAGGTGCCAACTATAGAATTCTGCATCAGCTTGCCTATCTTTGCTCCCTGTTCCGCCAAGGCAATGGCTTTGGACATATCAATCAGATGGCTGTATCTGATCAGATAGAGAGAAAATCTTTTGAGAGTAATAGGATAAGTTTTCTGCATTTCTTATTCAGAACTGTAGGCTATGTTATGATTAGAAACCCCATTATAATTTTATAAATAAGATTTTAATTACTTAAGGAAGAGGCTTCCAATTGTTTACTTCCCATCCAATTATACTTACTACAAAACCAAAAAGAGATAACACTTCCTCCCTGCTCAAGAGACAATTCTGTGTTACAATCATGAAATTGTTGTTACCTTTCTTAGGCAATTTCAAAGAAATTTCTCACTTGGAAAACAGTGGATTTTTCCAAGTCCTCTTAACCTTATCAAGTTCCCCGTTCCTGGAAATTGATTTTATCTGGTTGCCTTCTGACCTTTCACAAGAAATTTATTCTGCTTTGACACAAAAGGAAAGGATAAGTAGCAATTGTAACTTTCAATTACCCAACACTGACTTCATCTGTTCATCAAAGTTCTTTGCAATTTTTCCACACTCCTAGGGGGTCTTTTCAGTATTGCAGAAATTCAGGTTGATCAAACTAGATGGTGGGCACAGTCGATGGTTTACATCAGTGACTTGGTAAGAGTCAGATTTGACATATGTCGTGCTGTTATCAGACTCATTTTTAAAAAGCCCCTGTAAGATTGATAAAGCCACATCGCTGCATGTAAATTAAGGAAGAGAATTAGGGAGGTCCAGACCCAGGTGAGAGGAGGAGAGCTGTAACTCATGTGAGTTGTTCACTACAGCTTGATATGAACCCTTCACGTGTACCAGTATTCTACTCTGTGTATGTATGTGCTAAAGGCTGCTCAGGGACTGGAAATTCAGCTTTGGGAGAAGGAATAAACAATTCCAGAGTGGGAGGAGTAGGAAACAGTCCTCACCCAAAATCTCTATATCCATATTAGAGAGAAGGAAAATAAGTAAGAACTCAACAAACAATAGATGTCATCCTGATTTTGTGGACCTTCTTTTGAATGCTTGACAGTCTTTTCCTACAGTTCTGTACTTTGCTTTAGGCTTAAGAAGAAATTGTTTTAATTTAAGAAGCAGCTGGTCTGACTGTGCTATTCTTTTGACTTCCTCAGATACTATTAGTTTAGTGAATTACTATATGAAGTTGATGCCCAGCTAAAAAGGAATTCAATAACTATATTTATGTCAAAATAATTTATTTCAGCATCACATAAAAACAATTCAATTAAAAATAAAAAGGAATTATTGGGTACCTCATGAGTCAAAACAGATAAGCACGGGTTTCTAGTTAAAAAGGTGACCAAAAAAAAGACCAGTGGTGTAGCCCATAAAATTACACTCCTCAGAAACTAAAGCAGTCCTTTCTTCACGGGTATTCTATAGGCATTCAGGTCTAGACTGGGTACAAAATAGTTTAAAAATACATGTATTGCTTTCCTGGTCAAGCTCTACCTTGGGTTCTGTTTGCTTAATTTGTTTCAATGGGTCACCTAGGAACACTGTATATGCTACTAAGACATAAGCATGCACAGGGTCCCTCATGTTCCTTCTATGCTTAAAGCCATCACTGATAGATATTCAGTGGCTTTGAAGCCTAGCAAAAACTGCCCTGGGTCTGTCCTTCTAAATATATTTTTCTTTATCCTTCCACTAGGTGCCGCAGGCCCAAATTATTCATATGCTATTTACTGCATTTGTATTAAAATAGTTTTGTAAGACCTTTCCATCTGTCAATGCTTGTGGTGGCAGTGAGAGCTATCCCTAGTACTTGGCAGACATGCTTCTATTTAAGAGGGGGAAACTAAGTACATATGTGCTTTCAGTGACCTCAACATGATTTAAGAGCCCCCATTTTCTGAAAGCAAGTTGTAGTCCCAAGAATGCTCCTAATGTAAGTACCTATGTGGAAAACACTTAAAGAGCTGCACTGCAAACCTACTACTACAGCAATTTGACAGCTGACTGTACTGCTAACGCTGCAGTACAGTTGAGAAGAATGACCCATTTCTGCACAAGCACAAGTTCTTTGAACTGAAGATTTTCATCCCACATGGCCGGGGCTAGCCCCTCACACAGCTCTGAAAGTCTATTTCCTCATTGAAATTCTGGAGTCATGGTTGATCACACATTCAAGATGATAAGAGTCTACCCTGCAGAGTGGAACTGCTTCACTCAGAAGTGTTATTGTTAGATCCTGTCAGAGAGCTAGCATTAACATGTCCTAAGATCCTCGTGAAGGCAAAAGCAAGCTTTTTCTGAGGAATATTTTGTTGGCAGAGGTGAATTAAAGCCTGGGAGAAAACCATACTTCAGTCACTAAAATGTGATTAAGGAGATTACTTTATAGGTAAAAGCAATTCTTTTTATTTAATCTGTAGGTAGTGAGACATTTTTAAGTGCCTGAAATTGAAATCAAGACAGTAGCTAAACTGTCTGCAAGGGATACTGCCAAAACATCAACTCTTTAAGTTGCCGAGAAGAGAGATGTCTCAAACGTCTGTTAAGAACGAAACAGGCTTTAAGCCTGTGGGGACTAGGAGAAGCAAAGACTGCACCAGGTTTCTCATGAAAAAAATAACCCTGCTGCTGGCTAAAAGGACGCACCTTTAAAACAATCAAGATTTGCTTCCTAAAATACAGAAGTTTCCCGAGTTCAATCCCTTTAGGGTGGTTTGTACCTACAGTTCCATCTGGCCTATACACCTTGGTTTCCTGGATCTGGAAACCATCATTCAATAGGTGCATAACTTGGTTTGGACCTGACAGAGATGCAGGATGCAGCAGGGGCAGATGATTGGACCAAGGAATTGTGAAGCACTCACATGTGCCATAATCTAGTTATGGTTTATGAGTGTAGGTATTAAAGCAAGAGTGAGAAAAGTTATGTATTTCTGGTTGTTTATTTTGTAAAATGTAGTCATTATTTTTTCATGTAACTGTGGCAGGAGGACTGGCCTGATTTTCAAAATCTAAACAAGTCATCTCAGAGCCCTGCTTCTCTACCACACGGAAAAGGGCATTGGAAAATTTAATAGTAAACTTTAGGGATATCTAATATTGTAAAAAAGTAGAAGTTCACCAGATTAGTTTGAGCAATATCACATGATCCAACTCATTATAAAATTTATTAATTTGATTAGACTTGTGAGAAGTAACAAAAAAACCTGAAAAGAATAAACTTACAAGATCAATTTAAAATATATGATAAATTAAGCAGATTACTGCAGTGACTCACAAGTGTCTACAAAACTAAGTAAAAATTAATGATAAGGGAAAATATGCTCCCTTTGTGGTTTATTTTCATCCAGCTGCATCCAGCTATGAAGGGGCTATCAAACAAAACATTAATTAGTAGTCAGTTCAAGACAGTTTCAGAAAGTAATCTCTTGGCTTCCAGTATGTTTTTGATACTGTCACTATTTCAGGGTAGTGCCTGGAACTGCACAAAGCCCATTGCTGCTTAGGGACAGGAGCCAGTCATGAGGTATGCAGGCTTCCGATGCAATATGTGAAGGATAAAGCAGCTGAGAACGGCATCCACAAGGACTAGCAGTTTGAGTGAGAGCTGATTGCAAGGCTATCTCTTATCCCTTGTCGCCTTATGGTCTTTGGCAACTAGTTCCCATGCTGCAGGGAAGTGTCTCCAAAGTCTTAAAAACCCTTTCCTTGAACCATATCCCTTTCCCATGGAGTGTCAGTGGTGGTGGCAGCACTGCTTCGTCACTTCCGTGTTAGTTACAGCTATCTGTCCTCCACAATATGGAATATGTGGTCCACTTCCTCTTCCCTATACATACTAATTTTTAGGAAAGTCATCCAAACGCTAGTCTAGATTTGCAAACGCTTACCAAGTGTTTCTACTGTTTGGAGCAATTACATATCTACCAGACAAAAAAGAGAGCATGTGTGTGTGACTGTATCCTCATGATTAGGGCACTTCCCAGAGAAGAAGATAATGCAGTTCCAACTCTCACATGAGCAAATGCTTGACATCTAATATAGAGACTATCATTAAAAGAGGGACTGCAACCCAGGTCTCTTCTCTCAAGTGAATGCCCTAAACTGCTGGAGTAGAGCCTAGTTTTCCTTTGGCCTGGGAAATAACACAGATAGTTTACGGTTCTGGAATTTTTAACAAAGCTTTTCTTTATCTATAAGAGTTTACAGTCTACTGACTATGCAAGGTGCAAGATACATGTTCTTCAAATAACGAATAGAATAAAAACTTGTACTGATTTAATGTATTAGCCACTCAACTACTGAAAAAACGGAAGCACTATCATATCTTCCAGTTGCCTTTTAAAAGGTCTGATTTCTGTGTTCATTTTCAGGTGCCAAGCACCAGGAAAATGTTTCTGAAATGAACACTTCCATTTAGTTCAGTCCTATAAGCGCACTTGAGAAGGGGATAGGATTTAAAGTATAACCTACAACCTTTAGTATTGGTTTGCTTTCCAATCGTCATGTTAGCTGACTTGGTTCCACTCATGAAGTCCTTACTCATGGGCTGTATAAAAAATCTAGGTATACTGATGAAACCTGAGGACTCTGCCATCAAAAAACAGATTAGACAACATAGAAAATGGGAAAGAGCTTTTGTAGAACTAGATTGTGTTTTAACATTCTGGGATTTGTTTCAACAGAAACTATAGATCTCAAAGCCAGCTACCTGACTTTAAGCTAGTTAGTGCGTCATTCCTTTATAGTTAATTCAGAGAAATAAGCACCTCTAGAAGGGGATTCATCTCATTTACCTTAGATAAATTTATCTACATTGACTGCAAAGTGAGCTTCAGGTTATTAAAAGAGATTTAGGCAACAAATTTTCAGATGCTACCTTAGGTTAGATGGATCCAACCTCTGTGTCTAAATTCAGTAAAGCTTCTTCAGATCATATATGATTCATATTCACAGAAAGATCTTTTCAGGTCATGGTAAGCTACAATTCAGGTAACTTTAGGAAGAACTGAGGCTGACCACTGATGATTCAGCCTTAGGCCATTTTACAAACATACTTGTCCTGAGTATATCTTAACCTGGGAACTTCAGCACACCTTCCTCTTCCTCCACAAATCCCACAAATAGAGATTTCAATCTATGAAACAAAAGAACAATGCTAATAGATCTAGTAGCTCAAGGAAGAATTACTCTGTGGTCCTGCTCTTGAAATTCACAGCTCTTTTATCATTCTCTTTTACTATTCCTTTAGAGTTTGAGAGAGAGATCACTTAAGAGATTCCAGTGGTATTGATCCTATATCCACTTAAGCCTTTTATACCTGGATTTTTTCCAAGCAAAATAGTGTCCTTTACTTCAGAGACCTCAAAGCCCATATCAGACCTTTTACTGTAAAAGTAGAGGGGTTTTTTTGGTTAGTTCTTATGTTATATTCTGAAGTCAGACTAATCCTTAAAAATGTTGTTACACAAATAGAGTAAACAACAGCCCATATTGGTTCTGGATTCTGTGGCTCACTTGAGAACCAACAAAATTAGAGCTTTTACCCTACTTGGCTATCTCATGTACCTACTCACTAACTTGGTTTGTTCACTAGGTCTCCACTTTCCATCCCAGCAGGCAGATCACTGCTGATCTGGGAAGCTCAGGCAGAAAGTTGTGCCGGTTTATGTTGTGCTACTGCTTGCACTTCTTCACCTTCATCTTTCCTGGACCCTTTCTTCTTTCTGAGACCACCTCTTCGTGAATCCTTAATTTTCAATACCAGCTCTTCCTTCTGAAATGCCAAGCCCCCAATTTCCCCAATCTAAATAGTCTGTGTACAGAAACACAATGCATCATCAGCCTCCTCATTAGTGGTTCTGTATTATGTCTCTTTATTAACTGGAGGATTTAGGATGTGCCACTTTTGTTTAGTCCAGATATTATAAAAATTTACAGCTAGCCTGTACCAGTTGCAGCTATCAAGTACTGGGCTTTTAACAGTTAAAACAAATAACAAAATAAAATGTATATAACCATTTTAAAAATCTACATGACATAATAGCTAATTACCAAAAAGTTTTTCATAAAATGTTAGCGTATTTCTGCATTTTTAATGTGATTTGTTTTCAAATTTTTGGAGAAATAACAGAAAGATTTCTCATTGCTCTTATATGTGATTATGTGGTACTTTGCATATATAGTATCAAAAACCCTTTGTACAAATAATAGTTCTATCCTAAAGGGAACAGAAAGAAATCAAAATTGTTTAGTCTTTGTCATGGTTTGGGCTGGAACAGCCAGCAAAATGAACAACAGATGCTGTCTTTTACTTCTCTCCCCTTCAGAGAAGGGAGAGCATGTCCCTGCAGAAGAGAAGAGAGAAAATAAAAGAGAGAGAGACTTATGAGTTGAAGAGAAACTAAACTACTTTAATGAAATATTAATAATAAAAAGAAAAGACAATAATTTAAAAAAGAAAATAATGAAATTTATACAATATATACAAAACCATTATCGAGCTCCCAGGATGACAATCATGTCACTGGCAGGCACCAGGGAAGTCTCAGACTGGACTCAGTGATGGATGGGAGCTGAACTCAGGAACTGGATTCAGGAACGCGCAGATCGGGATTAAAGCCAGATGAACAGAGAGAGTCCTCCTTGGATGCCAGTCATTGAAGGAAGCGAGCTGACCCTTTGATCCCTCAGCTTTTATACTGAGCATGAGGCAGATGGGATGGAATACCCTGTTGGTCAGTTTTGGGTCACCTGTCCTGTTCGCCCTCCCCACAGGTGCAATCCCCCTACACTTTTCCACTGCCGACCCTCCAACGGGGCATATAACAAAGTTAGCTGACATTGGTTGTTATAGCAATAACTATAAGCAAGAGCCTCACTGCATACCATTCCTTGGTATTTACTGTAAACATCAGACCTTATCACTCTGGAAGTGGACACTGAGTGAAAAATATGCCATTAATTTAACAGAGTGCAGTTAGTTAGAAGGGCCTTAACTGAAAAGTAAAATTACTGAACAGAAAACTGGTTCTGTTTTACCTCAAACCAGGACAGTCTTCCAGATCCAAGATGGCCCAGTATTACAGAACTAATAGTAAGACCTCATTTTTATCATATGTATAGTGATCTTTTGTTTTGGTTAACTTCAGAAACACTTTCCGTTATGAAACATTATTGGAGTCTTTTCTGGGGGTAGCTTGTATACCTACATTATTTGCAGGAACTCTGACAGAGGAAAAGTTCTGACGCCAGGAAAATACCAATGGCTGAGGCCAGGAAATTATCTTCAGATTTGACTGGGCAATAAACTACAGAGAATTGCTGTTTTCCTGTTGGGGTTTCCATTATTGCTTTTTGACTGGCAGCATACCAAAGCCACAGGCAATCTAAGCATGAAACCCTGCTCCTCCTGCAGCCACATTAACATCCACTGCAGTGAGAAGTACTGGGAGCAAAATCTCAACCCTTTGCTTCCTAGGAGAAAGGTATTTATAAGAAAAACGGATATGGGCATGATTATAGAGATCTGGGAGGGATATCTAGAATCTCCCACTTGCAACCTCTTCACTTCTGAAGATTTGGAGGGCCATGACGCAGACGTAGACAAATAAATGTAAAAGGCAGGAAAGCATGAAGTACAGCTCATTACATTGAATAACTGACATGAATGCACATGGATCTTTCCCAGCTTGGTTTTCATAAGGCATTTCACATTCCACTGAATTTTCCCAAGCTGAAATTCAAGCTGTACTTATGATTTTGTATTGTTTCTTGAAGAGAATACAATTTCTGTTTGTGCCACCTTTTACAAAAGAGCTAGTTACTTTTCCAAAAACCTTTTCTAGTGACTGATTTATATCACATGCCAATCTTTTCTTCCTACTTGTTAGCACAGCTAATCCTGTATCATCAGTAGTAGCGATCAAGGTCAGTGGCAAGAGTCAAATCTGAGTTGATGCTGTGTATGAAAGAACATGGCAAAATCCGTCATGGTTACTAATTCTTATCTGTATTAGCATGTGCTGCTGAGATCCTATATAGTAATTTATTAATTCAGAAGTTTATAAAATATCTATGGATAAAGCACGTTTATCACTGAAAGGACATAGGACTGCTTCTTACATTTTTTTGTGATGTCATTATTTTTCTCTATAGTGTTTCACTGAGCTAGCTATAATAAGGCCAAACTCAGTAGTGATTAGCAGTAGAAGGCTTGGCAGGAAATGAAACATCTGGCCCAGTGGGGAACTGAAAAGTGGCCTCTCCTTGACTGCTATTCATCTAGTCCCATTGAGGTCAACGTTTGGGAGCTTTCTAATATTCAAACAGTTTGCATTTATTGCATTTGTTCCAAATACATTGTGACCTGAAACAATTTCTGTATTTTAGCTTGTCCCTCCTCTAATTTTTAATTGCAAGATACAGAGTTTTACTTCATGCTGACCTTTTGCAAATTCAAGTCTACTTGTGGAGCAGTGGGACAAATTAGTAGAGCTGGTATTGTAGGATTTCACTGACTTGTATTTTAGAATGGATCTATTACAGAGATCTAAGCTATTTCCATTATTTACCTTCCCTCTTTTTTGTAGGGAGCAATTATATAAAATGGCTACTGCAAACTGAAATGTTGTTCATTTCCTTTTTCAAAAAAAGTTGTGAACATACAACAAGCAGTTTTTATGAACCAGTTATCATAGACTGTTTTGAAGATTAGACGGAACATTTAAAGACATAGTTTGATTCTCAAGGTAAAAAAGTGTAATATTTTTACTCATCTATTCCTTTACAAAGTCCAATAATTGTGGATGGCTACAGCATGAATTTCAGAAAATCAGTCAGTTGTGGTTTAGGATATCTAATGATAGGGAATCTACTGCTTATGTTAATAGTGGGAATTACTAACTTTCATTTTATTTTTAATGGGCTGGAATCAACATTATGCTTTTTGTCTCTAAGTTATACAATTTATCCACATAATGTATGCAAAAAATAGAGAAAAACAGCTGGCAGAAATTCCCCTAATTCAAGCTGATCAGTTTATATCAGCTGATAGGCAAATCTGGAATGTTACAAACAGGGTTCATCTAAAGCTATATTGAGAAGATGATATTATACTGTGCTGCACTATGTTTGATTAAAGCCACTTCTTCAGAAAGAGAATTAAATTAAAAAAGAAAAATAGGAAAAAGAGGTATAATTAATTAAATTAGAAGATAACAAAAGAGAAGAATTTTTTCATTTTGATTGGAATAACAAAAAAAAGTGATGGACATGCATACTATATGTGCTACAATTGCCTCCTATATTTAATATGACTTATGTCTCTCATCTCCTATTCTGAAATATTTGAATTGTAGAGTAATTTAATACTCTCTTACATGCAAATGAACGCATAGGGCTTTGTTAGAATGAAAGGGCTGGCTAGGCTGTGGGAGTGACAGGAAGAATAGAGTGTCTAAAAATGATCATGTTAAAACTGCCCTTGGGGGAAATAGTTTGAACTCATTTTAAGCATCAGGGAAGACTGGGATGAAAAGAAGACCAAATCCCCTTCAGTGTCAAGACAGTGCACGCTTAGTCACATTGTAATTTCAAATGTGAATGTTGGAATGCCAAGTAGTTGTAGTAGTTCAGTTTCTTGTCTCAAGTATGTGTGTACCGAGACAGGGACAAATAAGCAATAGTAACTGTCTACAGCTAGACGTATCTTGTTAACATGTCTGGGAAACACTTGTGATGTCACACGAAAAGCCTATATAATGATGTTGAGCTACTGAAAACTGTACTTGTGAAAGATAAAGACGTCTCTAACTGCATTGCATCCTGTAACTATGAAATATATGTATTCCATTATAGGGAACACTAAGGTTTTAAAAGCATATGTGGCAAATCAGGAAATGTATATTTGAGGATCTAAAAAGACATAGTTTTAATTCTGCTAACAATACATGCAAAGAAGTCTTTGCTGAAGCTTATGTATATTCAACCTGCAGAACTGCAACAGCGCTTACACATGTGTATACATAAAAGAAACCTCATATAGGTCTGAACACTATACATTTAGAAAATGTGCTTTGGCTTGATTTTCATTGTTAAGTGTGAAAACAGCACTGCAGCATGTTACCCATCAATGATCGATTCCATGCATTTAATAAGGAAACTTTTTCTTCTCATTCTGTGTTATGATGAGTCATGTTTTGATGAAAACCTCAGCCAAAAATTTCAAGCACTCTCACCTAAAAGGCAAATTGCTGAGAATCCCTTACAAAGCAGTAAACCAACACAGCTCTTACTGGCTATGATGATCAATGCATGCTGAGGACACTGAAAACCATAGAGGACAATAGTCTGTGAGGAACAGAGCAGATAGTTCCATTTTAATATGTCATGCACTTCTCTCTTTAGAAAAATCTCATTATTAACCTCAGCTTGAAGCATAAATTCTAACACAATATTGTCCTTACTTGTTACACCTGTGGCTTATGTCGAATATACTTACATATATTCTTGGTAGTGTTCACTTCATTATGGTTTAACAAATGTTCTTTTTCTTTAGAAGTCCATCAGTATTACAAGTCAATAATTATGCTGCAGGAGATGCATAGCTTACTGTGCATATAAATGCAGTATGTGTACATATTTGTATATATGTGTATATTCATATTCACACACACACGTGCCTTGTTTGCTTAGGTTATTTAAGGAAAACTTCCCCTCTTCAGTGATGCCTCATCTGATGTCTGAATAGTTTTTATCTTTTTGGCATTATAGATGATTCTTCTGCATGTGGGAAGTGAACTCTTCCTTTCATGCACATTCGGATCTTGTGTCTGCAAGTTGGGGAAGCGGATTTTGGAAATGGATCTAATATTTTGGAATGTTCTGAAATGCCATAAAAAGATGGTATTAGTGGGTTTCTGCAGCAGATCTTATATGTACAGGCACAGCAGAGGCTGCTGGCTCTGCAGGCCAGGTGCCAGGAGCAGTGGGGGCTCCCCATGGAGGGTGCATCAGGGCAGGGCCTGGCAGCCAGGGCCTGTCCCACCGCCCCAGCCAGGGGCAGGGCAGCTGGAGGGCACTGGGGCAGCCCCAGGTCCGGGCATCAGGCACCTCCCTGGGGACAGGGACAGGCTGAGGCCAGGCCGGGATGTGGGGCTCCAGGTGGGCCTGGCCCAGCAGGGCCCATGGCTGGGCAGGGCAGGGCTGTGGGGAGCTGGAGACCGGCCCTGCTGTGGCGTCGCTGGGGCAGGGGCTGAGGGCCCCGGGGGGGCTGACATGGGATCCTGGGCCATGGGCAGGGTCGGGGGAGCCCTGGCATGGGGGAACAGGCCATGACAGTCATGGCTGGTGGTGCCCTTGGGGGACCCCAGATTACAGCTACAGAAGAAGCAGCAATTCACATCTACAGGATTTATCCTTGAAAATTATTACAGCTTCCTTGCTGGGATTACACATGCCTCACAGAGAACTTCTGCTGAGATTTAGGCCAACAGTTTCCAGAAATGAAATACATATTGATCTGAAAGAACAGTGAAAATGCTCTCATTTGTTTGACTTGGCAGAGACTGATCAGTATAAATGTCCTGAGTCACTGCTTACGTACCCTGAATATCATCTCTGTCTGCTTAAAAAGCATAACTAATTGTCATAACTATTTTATGACAAGATAAACATTTTGTTTGGAAACCTATAGGTTCCTGGCATGCTGCACTGCCAGGTGGTTGTTTGCTCTGTTAGATGGTGCGAAGGGTTTGGGGCAGAGCAGCAAGCCCCCTCCCAGCCGGGCAGGGATCAGCCCTCTGCAGGGGTCGGAGGCTGGTCCTACCTGCTCGTTAGTGTGAGACCAGCATCTGGGGAGTGCATCTTCAGCGGTGTGACCACCGGCTGTTCAGTGCCAGCTGCCCTCAGAGCCAAAGAATGGCCTAGACTGCTTCGATGTACTGGTAGGGATGTAGCTGCACAGTCTATGCAACATACTTATCTCCCTCACTCTAAACTGTGACCTCTTATTCCCTTCGTATAAAAGCAACCCATCAAACGTTCAGTATTTTCAAGTGTTAATTGGGCAACTTTAAGAATTTGTGTTGTGTTCAAGCAGCATTGTATGTAATGCTTTCTTTGCCTATTTGAGGCAGAAGAGGTAGGTTCTGGCTTGGAAACTGCTGTGTAGTTGTTGAAGTGCTGCTAAAAATGTCCAAGAAGATGACTCTTCTTTGCTGTAACACAAGAAATGAAGGGTATTGTTAATCAGCATGGAATAGTTTCTTTAATGTTTTCATTTGACAAAATACGTACCTGCTGTACATACCAGATCATTGAATCTGAACTTTAGAAACTTAATAGTGGCTCACCCTGTGGGCCCCTTAATGTTAGAGTTTGTAAATTGTTCACTTGGTGTGGTTTGAGTATGCACGGGTACTGAACACGACAGGAAAAAACACAGATCTATTTAACTATTGAAAAGGTATTTTTAAATTTACAAAGTTAAAATAAGTAGTCAAACACACAGCCTGACTCTTCTGTTTTCCAAGTTGCTTAAACTTGTGCTTTAGAGACAAATAAATTTGTTTTATTAACTTAAGGTACAGTGTAAAAAATCTCAATTAATCAGTTGAGCTAAATTAAGAATGATACCTATAATAATGTTAGAAGTTTCTCCATGCATGTTTCTTTTGAATGAGGTACTGTGAACACTAATCACAAATATGTGCAAAATGGAATAATCGCATTAAGGAATCAGTATACCATAACTTGATATTTTCTTATTTGAATACATGGTGAACAACAGACGCAGTATAATATACTACAGCTGCCTGATAAGTAATTTCACCTCCCTTAGCAATTATTATGCACAGGAATACAACAGAACTGTCTATCAGTGCTGAAATCTCTTCATGATTTGTATAAGAATGAATACAAATCAATACTTCTGTTGTATCCTATGAGTAACCAAGATAGATGAGAACATGGTGACAGTCTGTCTAGGCAACACAAGACAAATGGCTTCAGTGAGTAACAGGATACATATCACAATGTTTTCCTTCATGGGGTTAATCAAGTACACTTCTTTGTTGAGTTTGGTAACATTATACATGTTTTTTAATTAATTATTTCAACATGCTGTTAGTTTTTCTATCACTATTATTTCATTCAAAACATTGAAGGTGTTTATTTTATTATTATCTGAAATTGTTGAGTCATTTACTTCTAAATATGTCCTTTTCTTCAGAAAACCTTTCCTTCACACTAATACCAAAATTGAATTGTTTCATACTGTGTATTCAAATTCAGAAAATATGAACGTTAGGTTTGAAACAGCAGATATTTTTAGTTTTAGGCTTGCTACAATGAAATCAAGTAGTATTCAGCGTTTTAACATGCTGACCTACAGACATAATTCTGAAGTTTTGAGAGCATAGACACGTAAGCTGCAATGCCCCAAGTATGAGAGTCAGCCAAACATCTTAATTGTATAGCAATAATCAATTGCACAGACAAAAGCTGAGGAAACAATTTTGTTTTCTTAGAGAAGTTTTGGGAGTCATATTGTACCCCAAGCTGAAGCTGATACCATGTTTTCCCAGAAGGGCTAATCAGGAGATAAGCAGGAGGGTGGGCAGCAGGCTAGCTGCCAAAAATGCCTTTGCTGTAGTCCATAAAAGTTTGCTTGCTCAGTTTAGGTCTCGGGTGGACTGTGGTGTGATGTAATTTGAGAAAGACATGGATTAATTAAGAATCTTGAGAGGACTGTGATTTATAAAACATGGTTTCTGGAGAAAACTGGGTGGAATTTTTTAAGTCTAGGAAACAAGACTGAGGGAGGGAATAACTTATCAGCCTTGTTTGTGGAGAGCAGTACCAGAACTAATATACTCAAAACTTTCATCACAAAGGTTTTGATTTGAAATTGAAAAAAGGAACTTTATTGGTTGTAGGTGTCCAGGCTTTGCTAGCAGGGGGCTGCAGGGCAGCCCCTGTGAGGAGGAACTGTGCTGGACACAGATGGTTCCAGCCAGCTCCGACAGAGCCACTGTAGGGCACAGCTGAGCCCAGCAGCCAAGATTCTGGTGCCTCAGGGAAAAGATGTTTGAGAAAGGGCAAAACACCTCACAGACAGAGGAGAAGGGAACAACAGGAGTGAGAAACAGCAGAAGGAACCACAAAGTCCGAGGAGGAAGTGGAAGAGGTGCTCCAGGCACCAGAGCAGAGATTCCCCTGCAGGCCAGGGAAGACCCCACGCTGCAGCAGGCAGTTATCTCCTGAAGGAACTGCAGCTTGTTGAGACCCCATGCCTGAGCAGGGGAAAAGCGTGAGAAGGAAGTGGCAGAGAGAAACCACTATGTACTGACCATAACCCCTCATCCCCTGTGCAGCTCAGCAGGGTGGCGGTTGTGTACGAGTCTGGAGTGCAGGAGTGAAGTTGAGCCTTGGAAAAGGGTGAGGAAAGGTGTTGTTACAGTGTTTGCCTTTTTGTTTCTTGCTACCCAAATCTATTTTAATTGCCAATACAATAAATTAATTTTGCCCAAGTCAAGTCTGTTTTGCCTGTGACAGTAATCGGTGAGTGATTTCCCTGTCCCTCAGTCCATGACCTTTCTCATCCTATTTTCTCCCTCCATCTTGCTGAGTGAGTGAGCGAGCAGCTGGGTGGGCATTTTGCTGTTATGCAAGGCTAACCCACCACAAGAACAAGTAAACAAACTTTCTCTAATGCAAGAGTGAAAATGGTGAAAGGGAATGCTCAGGGAGGCTATGGCAATCTTATTTAAGTTCTTTAAAAGAAAGTGAAACCAACATCTACCAGAATGAGCTAGATAGAGTTAATCTTCTCTCACAGAAGGACAAACTAAACAAAGTCTCACGATTCTGTGTGTTACTTTGCTATGATTTGGTAGGAATGAAACACTCAAAAATATATACATTTTCTTTTTGGATTTTTTTTTTGACCAAGGAAAAGATTCATTTTTTCTGTATGGAGCATGCTATAGATCACTTTAGAAAAGATAGCTAAGCTAAACAGCAGCAGTTCCATAAAACGTGATGAAGGTGAAATTGAAATCAGTCACACTGAAGTAGACCATAGAAGTATACAGAAACACTGTAATTTTGCATTCATCATCTTATTCCTTTAAATACTGAGAGGTTGCCAAACAAACAAACAAAATCTTAAAACTTAGAATAGTGTTTCAGCAGATTTCCTGCTACCCTGCAATTTTATCCTTCCTATATAGTTTAAGAAAGTTAAAGTAAAAAATGGAAAAAGACTACTGGAATAGTGATAGGAATAGAGAATCCACCTGGAGAAAAATGACAAAAAAGCCTGGCTTGTTCAATTTAACATGACAGCTGAAAGAGCTTACTAAGCTGATCACTCTTAATAAATAACATGTGTAGTTAAACATAAGGGTAAAAAATGAGTCATTAAAAGTAAAATACAGCATTAGTCTAGGAACTAGACAACAGTAACTCAAGAAAGGTGTATTAATGATACATTCAATTTGTTCTGGAATCGAGAATAAAAGTTTTAACCATTAGAAGAGTGACAATATCCAAATACCTCATTGTACCCCAGAACAGATCCTGTGGCCTCTGTCCGTAAGACTTAAATTGATTTACTTTGCTTAGATATTTAGAGTAATTTACAATCAAAGCATCAGTAGATACAAAACATCCATCTCTGCAATACTAGCCAGAAATACTGCAAATCGCATTTTTAAAACAAGTATGCAAAATTGGAAATCTGATATGCACAGTACATAGAAGCAGAGGAAGTTGTTTCATAGATTCTGAAGAAAAACACCGTGTCTGTTTTGTTGTCTACTGAGCTGTTATGATCCAGTATAAAAGAGAAACATTGTCCATTAAGAAGATGAAATGTATCTACTGCATTTCTTCCAATTATTACTTTGATTTAAATATTTATAAAGCTGGACATTCTCCTGCATGAATCAGATGTAAATCATCAGTCATAGTTTTGCTGGAGAATAGATCTTTAAGATAAGGTTTTTTATAAAGCAAGTGGAATTTTAAGCAAAACTTTTAATAATCATTCTTTATTTTGTGTTTTGTCAGCTGTTGATGGCTGAACAGAAAAAATATAAAGTGCAACAATACATAAAAATAATATAATAACTTTGGGTGAAATAAATCTCAGAAAAAAAAAATCTATTTTTTTTCTTTTTTTTTTTTTAAATGGAAAAATAACAGGTCCACCTGGGACCACAAGTAGATTTCAGAAGAACTTGACTTGACTGTCTTTCATGTGCACATAATTGCAAACTGGTTGATGACCAACTCATTCCAGAACTCTATCAGTCCATCAGCTGGGGACAATATAATCCAAACTTGTTAAATTTGATTCAAAGTTATTTGCATAGTTTAATTGAGCAATAATCTTTCCAGATTAGTACCTTTTCCAAGATGAAGTGAAGATATTCTTGTAAATGTCATTCCAACAATACAGTCAGGCTTTAAAATGTCATATACAAGTCACTTCTCAGATTTAGAAGGGAAATAAATTTCCTTTACTTTAGAATAATTATGCTGCTATTTTTGCTGACTCAGAACAGGCAGTTAAGTATACCAGAAATGCTTGTGATGGTATTTGCCAAGCACATTTCAATGCCGTCCTTTGGAACATCTTGTTTTTACAAACCATGATCCTTGTTGAAGTGTGCATCACAGAGTAGTGCTAAAGAAACGGTAACAATGCAGAACTACCAGCATACATGAATTTGTTACATAGATGTCATAGCATTATGTTAAGGATCCTACCTCTGGATTGCACCTTTTCTATGCTAAGCTGGCTTACGCGTGCTGTTTCCATGCGCGTTTACCAGCCACCTATCCAAACATCCACATCTGCTTGCAAGACAGATTATTGGTTGAGAGTAGCTTAATTCACTTAGGCAATACTTTTAAACAAGACAGTTTGAGATGATAGTAAATAAGGAGTCACAGCCAAAGAGTATCAAAAACTGTTGTGCTGTAGTACTATCTAACTGCTGTAGCTACAAAAGTTGTACTGGATGGCTGAGAAACACGGTGTAGCTTTAACCAAAATCCTATGACCTACAGCTGTGCAGGAGAACTGAAACACTGAACAGATGATGAAACCTTGCTTAAAACTACTGCCTAACAAGGGAGTGTAAAGACAGCATGTTAGACAAAACTCTTGTAAGTGTTCTATTGGAATGAGGCTCTTCCAAAGATGCATATAACATCAATATGCCACATCAGTTCTGTACGCATATCAAATTCTTGGTCATGGAAAGGAAAAATAAGAGAAAGTAGCAATACCTGATCATTAAGAGAAACTGCGAAATAAAGTTCTCTATGTAACAGAAGTCACTGTTTTAAACTAAAAAATTATTGTTTTGAGGTAAATTATCTTAGACTATCTTACAAGTAAGCAGATATTCATGTTACGTTACATGGACTATGCACTGCAGACTGTGGATACAAAATCAGTCATCATCATTGCTGAAGACAGAGATATCTTGGTGTTTTTTCCTGCGTTCAGTAATCATACACTTTGACGGATGCATGAGAATGTGCAGGCATAAGCTGTGGATTCATGATATTCATGAAACAACATGCTTCCTTGATGCTGAGGTAGATCTAATACTGGCTAGTTTGTGTGCCTTTTTGGAATGTAAAATTTCTATTTCTATCATAACCAAGAAAAAGCTGAAGGTTAAAAACTGATGAGAAGAGAGCACTGTTATTACTGGGCGTTTTCTATCTGTCATGGAAGCTTTCATTAGCTCTTTTAGAAAATTGCAGGAATGCACTTGTCATCTGTGTGTCTCTAAAAGTCAGCTGATACAAATGTATGAGTTGGTGAACTCTTCTAGGCCAAATGACACGAAACTGACTTTATCAAGTTTCTGCCAGGTGAAGTCTTTCTATTTCAACAAGGTATATGGAGATGATCTCTACCATGTGAACTGTGCCATATCCAGTAAATTACAGATTTGCATCTTATGCCATGGACATTCAGCAGGTGACTGGATCAACAGCATCTAAAGCATCTTATCCAAAGGTGATTCTGTAAGATAGGTCAGATGAATCACTTCTTCTTACATAGTTTCCCAATTATAAGGAGACCTTAGGGCCCTACATAACATCAGTTAATCAAGGGAAGATAATGAGCTATTTGTTAATGGTACACTTACACAATTAATATATATTGATTCCTAATATATCTTAAAGATCTCTTCTTATCAACAGATATGCAAAGCTCAAGTGCCGTAACATGAAAACATATTGGAGGTATTATCCTTAAGAACATAATTATTATTACTATGTTACCACTACAGTTTAGCAAAGGTTATCATTTATAAACAAAATCTGCATAAACGCTTTTGAAAAAGCATCATTAGAATTTGTTACCTCATGTGGTAGCACTAGCTTAAATACCTAACTCTTGATTCACTGATGACTGGTGTGAAAGAAAAGGTCTTACGAGGGAAAATACTGAGCAGCATTGTCTCAGCAGAAAAAGGCAAGACCCACAATTCATATCTAACTGTACCCCACTTGAAAATTAAACACTGATTAGTGAACTTTAAGATCAGAAGGGATCACTATGACCACTTTTCTTTTAAAGTGAGAATAAAGTCCTTGTGTTTGTGTGTTACATGTTTCCCCTCAAGAGATTTCTAAGGAAGGTAATAGCCTTTTATTAATTTATTATTTCCAGAATTCCAATTCCAAATTCTGATAACAGAGTGTTTCATTTTGCAAGAGGTAGTGGAGCAAAATGGAAGGGGGGAACAAATTACTTAGAAGATTGCTAGTGCTATACTTTGCCATTTACTTCCTTTTTAGTTTGAGTGGCCAAGACATCTCTGTGATCCTAAGCAAGGCAATAAATAAGTTGCATTGTAATCTCCCCCAGTGCAGAAAATCCCGCAGATCCTTAGGTATGCACCAACACATTTCCTGAAATCATCAAGTCAACAGACAATATGGGTGGAAATTAGGGTTTTCTGTGTCTGAAAGTGAGGGAATAAAAGGAGTTCAAGCATCATGACAAACCTGTAGTGGCTGAGCTAGAAACTGGTCACTGTTGAATTGATATCTAATGACAAATTCATGGAGTACTACTAGCTGTTAATAAGGCAGATTTATTGTAGGAAGAAGGGACAGTGCAGCCACACAGAAAGAAAATGGCTTATAAGAAAAGAGAAATTTTATCTCCCAACTTTTAACTTCTTGACAGGCTTCAAAGCATTCAGATACAACCATCAAAAGCTTTATTATGTGGAAAAATTGGATTTCCCGATTTTGAAACTCCGTTATGATATTTGTGAAGGTTTAGAAGCTATTTATTAAAGGTCACTTTCTGTGCTAAGTAGGTTTTGTTGGATTCACAGGAAAAATACTGGAAACAAGTAGCTCTCTGGAAATGTAAAATGAAATTTCTCTGTAATCTCCAAGCACATGTTTCTTAGACTCTAAGTGGCTGTGTCATTCTGTAAAATAAAGCACTTGACATATTATACATCAAAATTCAGCAGTACTTGCAAACTTCATGGATATTTCCTAATATAGTAATATGACTACTTCAGTTGTGTAGCATGAGAGTGAATTTCAGTGACATCTTGTAGAATTAAAGCAAATGCAAATGTTTATATACATCCATTGCATGTTTTGAGAAACACAGTCTTTAAAAATATGAGATGGTCATACACACATACACGTCTCCCATTCACAACTGAAAATCATGGTAAAATATTGTAAAGGGCAGTGATGGAAAGAGTGATTTGCAACAAGTTTCTGGTTTTGTTGCACATAAATCAACAACTGCAAAGAAGTAGCTTTTTAAGTATCTCTTCAGAAGACCTACCTGTGCCATTGAAGAGAAGCTGTGTGTTTCGGTTTTTTAATATCCCCAAAGTGTAGACATAAGGATGATTACTTGGAAGCCTCAAAGAACATTCTAGGGTGGACTCCCATTAAGAGTCACTTAGGTCTCATCAGTTCAAGTGGAATGCAAGTCCTATTGCTCCCACAATTTGAGTTTTTTCATGGCAAGATGTGTATGTTCATTTGGGAACTCTACATCAGGCATCTTTCACAGTCTTTTTCTTTGTATCTCTTGTTTGAATCAATTCCTTAATAACTTTGAGGTTTTTTATTTAATTTTTTTTCTTAGCCTATTTTTCTTAGTATACTTTTTTTTTTTGTAATTAAATTGAAAAACTGATAGAAGATTTGATTTCTGGTTAGTATAACTGTTAACACATAATTTATTTTAAGGTCTTCAGATGTGCTTGATATGACTTACCTTTACTACCTTACAGTTTAAAGATCCCAGTCCAACATAATAATCCTCAAGGTCAATCTTTATGAATGAAATCCAAGAAAAGGACTTTAAATGGCATTTAAATGAAAGTTTTTTTCATAAATACAGAATGCCTGCTGCTTTAATTTCATATGCATCTCAGGTTTTGAATATGAAGTTTGAATTGAAAGACAATTCTGCACAGCTCAGCACCTAAGCCCATTTAAGATTCGGAAAACAGGTCTGCTCTACTTAGTAGGTTTTCTCAGACCTTACTTTACACAATTTACAGGAGTGGATTCTGTACTCTATGGCAACATCCTAGTTTTAAAAAAATGTAATAATTTAGTGGCTTACACACATCTAAAGAAGACAGCCTTATGAAAACATTCAACCCATGTGTGCTATTTCTTAGTGATGTATCTTGAAACTAGTCTATAAGCAGTTTTGTTGCAAAGGAAATTGTTCACTGCTGCTGAAATTTGGCTGATGTTTAACAAGGAATTCAAGATTTACTGGAGAAGAAGAGAAAGTGAAAGGAGATATGGCTGAAGTCTATTAACAAATGTCCGTGTCTGAGAGGTAAGACCCCAGGTCACATCTTTTCCTAAGAAAGTTTTAATTAAAATACAGAAGCAGTATTGGAAACAGAGATCAGAGATTCCCCAGGTAACATGTCCATTACACTATAAATTGGTGTTCTCATTTCTCTGCTCACACTAGCCACTGAAGAAGAGCTTTCATAGGATGACACTATTTGGAAACATCTGGTTTTCCTGTGGTTCACCTAAGACACCAACACGTATATTCCATGTTCTTGTTTTCTGTATTCCACACAGGAGGTCAGAGGCAGACAGAAAAAGGCAGTAAGCACTGTAATTGTTCACATTGAAATGTCTAGCAGACAAGAATCCAGATTCAGAAATGGAATTTGAATTCTGAGCTGGGAAATGAAGTCGCTTTCTCAGGGAATTTGAGAAACCATCAAGCAGCTCTTTGGAAATAAAAATGTCCTCAAACTTAATCTTAAAATTGTGATCTTTCACTATCACCCCAGAAGAGAGAGTCTCCAGACTGAGAATTTAAGAGATTAGGCAAGAAAGACAGGTTGCTGATTGCCTTCCACCCCAATGGTTCACGTTGCTGATTCCATGGAGTTTTGACAGAACTGCATTTCATAGCATTAGCAGTCAACATATAGTGTGACTATTGGGACACATCATGGAAAACAGGAATTGTAGACTCACATTGAAACAGTTATAGAGTTAAAATCAGGCATTTTCTAAGTAAGGGTAAGTGTTTCAATGGCTAGGTTATTATGCCAAATGTTAGGCATCACTGAATGAATTTTCACTGAAAAGTAATTTGAACCGCGTGTAAAACTCAAAGCTGTTTCCTAATTATACTCAGAACATGTCTACCAAATTCCTCAGAGGCACCAAGACCCAGAGATTATGAATCTCAGATGGTCTTAGAAGGCAGATAGGAAGAAAAACTTATGCCTTGGCATACATGTAACAGAGTTTTAAATGTCTGAGGAAATTTCATGAGAAAGATAGGCATTAGGGACATCTAAATATTATTTTGGATTTTACCCCAGGTGCATAAGTGGTGGCTATGTCCTAAAGTGGATTTGGCTTTATATCTGCTTTATGAGTGGCAGGTTCTACAGAAGATAAAACAATTTGTTTCTAACCTAAAGATCCCAATGTTCTAGAAGGTATAAATGAATACATAATTATTAACTACTTTCTTGTCTGGGTTCTATCTACATTTAGATGTCCTATTCTGTATATGAATGAATGGCATCCATGATTCTTTGAATTTACTGATAGGAACAATTATTTTGAGTCAGAGACTTGTTGACTGTGCTGTCAATTCATATTGTTAAATATACCATTTTACTTCCTATAATACCTGCCAATATTATTTCATGCTTACCAATGGAGGACACTAAAATAGTTCTTAATGTCCTCCATAGTAAAACACTGAATGGTGGAAAAACTATTTTGTGTAGAGTTATCATTCTGGCCAGTGCTTATTTCCCAATTAGTTTATTCACTTGCACTATTTAATCCTGACTCCTCATCTTCATAGTTTTACTTTGCATAAAATGAGTCCACTTCAGCTGCTTTACTTATGTCCCTCAAATGAACTTGAAATCCCTGCATAAATAGAGTCTTATACTGAATACATCACCTTGCTGGCATTTTTATGCTTGAAATGGTAATCGTTCAAACATACCTAATTTATACCAAAGAAACGCGAGCAATGTTTTCCTGTAATCAGTAGTAAAACTCAGAACCTGGGGGAACATTTTCCTAATTTTACTACATGGAAAATTTATATGATGCTCCTAAGTACTGGTCACTTACTTTTTACATTAAATTTACATTTACGGAACATTACATTCTGATGCATTCAACTGAATGCCTTCTAGTTTTTTCAAAAGATTATTTCTAAAAGTAATTGTCTGATACGAAAGAGTGAACACTGATATGTTGCCATGGTTTTGACTGTTACAAATCAATATGAATATACTCCTACAATTCAAGTAGGAATATAGATAGTAGTCATATTACGCTCCCAGGTGGGTCACAAAATCAGGATTAATCTGTTCCTTGCAAGATTAACTTCACACAGTGAACTGCCTGGTCTGAGTTCGTTTATGAATCAAAGACTTACCATCTTCTCCCAAGCTTTTTGCATAATACAGGAACCTCATCACATGAAACTGTTGACATTAGTTGTGAACAGAACAGAAAAGGAAAGAAGAGAGATTCTATTCTTTCAATAATAAATTTTTAAAAAATCTTCCTTTTAGTACTGAATTTAATGCATATAAATAATTTTGGATTTTGAAAGCTTTGTTTAAAAATAGATATGAGACTTGGCTGAATTAAATTTTCACACTACTACTCAGTAACAGAAGTCCAAAACTAAAATATGGGGGGTTTTAGATAAATAGGGTAATGGATATATGAGATATCTGATGGTTTGCATCAATGAATTGACATACAGGAGAGGCACCTGTGATTTTACATATATTTGGTGGATCTGTGGCAAGAGGGTGATGTTCTAATCCCTCTAAGATAAATAGCACATGCCAAGCTCATTTCCTACACTGACATTCTGAGACGCAACCGCAAGCAAATTCCATTTTCAATTGCAGTCAGTGACAAAACTCCCACTGACAGGGTTTCATCCTTCACACTTAAGTGTCTGGGCTACTCTTAGTCACGTGAAGTGGTAACAGCAAAGAAGTGAAAGCCTATTTTCAGCAACATTTTCTTAATATTCTAATTTCCTGTTTCCTCAAGTCTAGTAGTTATTTGAGATATGTAAAAAGGAGTTCAGCATAAAATTTTATGACCTATCGCAGTCTAGTGGGAACTTCAACACATTTCTGCTAGTCATTTGAATGATGGATTACTTCACAACACCTTTCTGATTCACCATGAAAGAATGACTGACAGCGATGCAGAATCTAACAGAGATGTAACAGGCTGATGACACCAATTTGCACTATCTAGACTGCAAAAGCAGGCTTATTCTGCCTCTAGAACAAGTCAATGATGAAAATTGCACAAACATTGAAATAGGTGTGGCAACAAATGGAACACATGAAAGTTATATCATGTTCAACAGATGTTTTTCTCATGATTATGAGAAAGACAAAGGGTTGAAGGGTTGGCTTGGCCAACCTGAAGCCAATATGGAGAAAAGGTGAAATATCCATAAGTATAAACAAACAAACAAGCAAATCCTCTGCGTTAGCTATAAATAACTGTATGTGTAATTGTACCCTTTGCAAGCTACAGGAGGTTGCTTGTGGGCCACTGCTAATATAACAGTAGAGACAAAAAGATCAGAAAAGTGTCAGTATGAAAGACAGCTGCTGCCCTAAAGAGGTTCAGCCCTTTGGACATCAGTGAATAAAGAAAACCATCTGCAAATAAACAACTTAGTAAACAAGGCAGCAGACTTGTGTAAGAATTGTTTAGGTAAAAGAGTAGAATAGGGATATAAATGTTTAGACAGTAGAGAAAGACCTAAAAATTATTGTTTTATGGATAACTTTACACTGACTATTTCGCTGTTGCCTTATTTTTCTCAAATTATACAATCATAGAATCATTTAGGTTGGAAAAGACCTTCAAGATCATCAAGTCCAGCTGTAAACCTGATCTTATAATCATTCATCCTACAAAACGCTATTTTACACCTGTGATTTTCAGAGAACCAATTACTTTTTTTGCAGAAATAATCTTCATAGCTGGTCTTGACAATCATTAACCAGAGAAGAAGGGAAGGAAAGAAGAATTGTTGCTTTAATTTATCAGTCTGTTTTTAAAATATTGTCTCATTAAATATTGTCTTATTAATTTCTTTTTTGTTGTTTGTTTTTTTTTTTTCCTATGAATTCTCTATATCTTGTGGACATTTTCCTGGTATGCTGATATTTACAGCTGAATGCCGTATCCTCCGAATTGTTTTCCCAGAAAAGCAAAAAGACTTCCTGTTTATTCCAGATTGGGATGCTTCTGAATTCATACTGTGAAAAAGAACGCATCCACAAATTATTTTTTTTCTAAAAATTTCAAAACACTCTTTGAAAAGTGGGGAGAAAAAAATGAAAGTCCAGAGGAGGTTTTTTTTCTTTTTTACATCTTTGGTCTCAGTAATTTCTTAGGCTGGTGCCAGTTATTTAAAAAATCAAAACTAATGGAGCTTTAGAGTTTTACAAGAAAATTTATGACTTTAATATTACATTCTTGGACTGTATCTGGAAGCTAAAAATTGACTGCTGTAAATGCTTGGTTCAAAAGGATGCATAATTAACCTTAACTCTTTTAATAATATTGTGTTATGTTTTGACAACCAAAGAGTAAAACCTCAGCATGAACAATGCCTGTTTTTATTGAAATCAACAGACAGAAACCAGAAATAATTGTTACATGCCCTGCTGGTAATACTAATTAGCTAGCATCATACAGAAACTACTGTAAACAAGTACAATGTATTGTACCAGGGACTCAGAGGTTTGAGCTACAAACAAAATATACAAGTTTGAATGTACCAGTGAGATAAATTTTGAGATATGTACCAATGAGATAAATTTGTAATGCTTAAAGGCTGTTCCCTTAGACTACTTCATATTTTTATTCCTCTGTGCTCAATAGCGACAGTAGATAATTTCAAGCATGCATTTCAAGAACAGTCATTATGATATAGAAGGCAAAATACAACAGTAAGCTCTGAGATACTTTGACATGATGCAGCCTAGGTAAGACCAGGAAGCATAAGTGAAATTTCATCTAGAGCAGCAGCTTGAGATCCACCCATTGCATAAACCCCAAAGAGCATCTCAAAACCAGATTGAACTGTGAAATGAAAGCAAGAGATGGCAAGTGTGCTGAAAGATATGTTCCACTTTTATACATGTTCTCTACCTCTTGTTCTGCAAGGAAAATGAAAGGTGGTCTAGATGTCAGGCCATCAGCTCAGTGCCTAGGAAACCTGGTTGTTTTCCTCATCTAATCTTCAGTTGGCAAACAAATCACTTTCTTTGCACCTTCACAGCACATGACGTTGCCCAGTGAGGTTAACTGTTCTAACATGGAGTGCATTAGCACAGGATGTAGATGCTTCACCTAAATTGTAGGTGAAGCTTCACTGTGCTTCTCAGCAGATTTTTGTAGCCTAGGTTAGAGCATCTTTTCAGCAGAGTTCAGCTCTTACCTGTTCCCCAGGCTACCTTTTGTACTGCCAACACTGCACTGTGCCATGCAGATAAACTGCTCCAGTGTCTACAATAATGGGCAAGTCTCCCCTTGTGCCCGAGTTGTTGAATACTTGAAGTAGACAGCTCTTCATTCCTCCCAATGGGACTTTTCTGCCCTTTCTACTGCTTTCCTAGTAGTTTCAAGGAATCCTTCAATCCTGCAGTTGTAGGCTATGGAATAGAAATGAGCTGGCTATTCATAAAATACAAAAGCCTCCACTGGACCTTTATTTTTTTACCAAAAGTCTGAGGAAAGCACTATACCAAGACAAAATGTTGTATTTAGCAAAAATCCCAAACCAACCAAACAAAGTATCAACAGATTTAGCAGCTCCTGCAAAGGTGACTTATTTTTAAATTTTTAAGGCATTTTTAAAATCTGTTGTGTATGCCTCTATGTGAATCTAAAAAACATTTTCAATGCTAGTTGCCAGGACCAAGGGTCATCAAAGATAATGGCAGCTCACAGTCACCACTGAAGTCAACACACTGAGTGAGCATTTCAGAAAATAAGACTGTTTAAGATACTGAAAATACTTGAAGCTTGTTATCACTGGTGAAAAACTCTAACATAAAATTTTGATTTTTTCCCATATTATCACAATCTATGTCTATGCAGCCTTCTTCTCAAATCTGCCGTCCTTTTCTTTGGCACAGAAATGATTGAGGGAGTTGAAATAGCTTTAAGCTGTCTTTATAGTCTACTAGATTCATAGAGTAGGCTTCGGACCAACATAATTTACGATCACCATCCACATTTCCATGTCTCTTCTCAAAGACATTTCCATAGGCAAGTTTCCTGACAGTTCATGCTATGAGAGCATTTTAAAACTCTACATTATAATGTTAAATTGTAAAGATGGGGCACTGTCATGTCAAAATGGTACCACAGTTAGAGCTATCAGAAAGCCGATAACTAAATTCACACTTAGAGAAAAATGTTCACCAGGCACTTAATATTGGCTTTCACAGTCAATACTACTAAATTTACTAAATTCAGCCATATCATAGAACCCTGTTGATTTTTTTTTGTTCAAACCCATGAAAATACAAACAGGCTTGAGTTCAATGGGTCAGTCCTAACATTGTCACAATCCAGCACTACCAATACTCTGGATTAAACTGTAAGAAGGTGCTGTTTTTTCAAAATCGGGTTTTTTTTAATCAATTCTATTTTGTTAAAGATTGGCTTCATACCTCACTTTGCTTCTTGAAAAACACAGTACACTTCTGAGTTCAGCTCTTTAAACAACATTCAGTGATCATTTTACAATCTTTTCAGCTGCAAGAATTAGAACGGTGAGGTACTATTCAAGACCTTTGACTCCAGACAATACAGAACAGCAGTGCTCACAAGGAAGAGAGAAAATTCAAGGAAAACCTCATAGAACTTCTAAGAACTTAAAAAGGGGAAAAAAATCACCAGGACAAAAATCCTGATGCCTGATGAGAGCAACTTACCTTCATACTCTTAATCAGAATGACTGCCACAGGTAATATGTGTGGATTACTTAGACAGAAGATATATTGTTTAATTTCTAATAACTTGGTTTCAAAAAAGCTTTGCTCTTTTGCTCTGCAAATCAACGTTTTATCACCTCCAGGATTTTGCTGGTAGTAGATGCTCTGGCACTCTGGTCAGGGCTACAAGATCTTGTGGTTCATTCCATACACTTCTTTCTAAGAGTCATCCTACATATATAAGCAAATGTGGTACACATTGATAACTCTCTTGATGTCCTTTTCCACTCAGATCATCTCTGAAGACCTATTCCTACTTGATGCTTTCTATCCAGCAAATAATCATTTAATAGCTGCAGTGATTAAGGTGCAATCAACAGAACCCACATACAGCCTATGACCCACCATTGCTGCAGTCTTCAGGTGGGTTTCATTTTCTGGGTGTTTTGTTTCTTTTACACAGTACCAGTATTCTTTTACTCCAGGCCAGGACACATTGCTAAATTTATACTTTGAGTTTACCAGGAACAAATCAAAAGGAAAAGAGCTATGCCATGACTGGAAATCAGTATCGGTGTTCTGTTAAAAAACATCCTGCCTATACCCAGGCAAGTTACAGGTACTGGCTGTGCCTCTGTTCTTCAGCTTTTAAATAAAGTTGATAATAATCTTTCCTCTCTCATCTGTCTCCTCTGTTTGCACTGCTAAGGACAAGAACTGCTTCTTCTGTATTTCTCAAAATCACTTGTCAGAATGGGGTCAGAATGGTTGGGAACTCTGCAATGCATTATATTATAAATAGTCAATAAAAGTTTCTATAACAGTACTCTTCCTTGGTTTGGTAGTCAATTATTTAACGGTTTTAATCTTCAGTTTTAGACTAAAGCTTCTTCCTGTTCCTCACTCTCTTCTTTCTTTTGGTCTACTGATTTCATTTTTAATTAGGATTTTAAATATGGAAAGGTTTGTATATATATTTAATTTTATGTATTTGAGAAACATCAGCAGAACTACTTTACATTTGAGTGATCAAGTACAGGTTCAGATTCTTGTCATAGACTGAAGGGAAACAGTATTGCAGTAAGGCTGCAAGAGGCATAGGTGTGTACATTTCAGGGAAAATTTCTCCACTGCTTGTTATTGACGATAATGAAGATGTTTAAATAATATTCAAACCTAGAACTAAGCTAATGATGAAGTCTAAGATATGAAACAGAAAAGGCATTTTTAGGCATTTAAAACTTTATAAATCTATATTTTTTTTGACAAAAATTCAGGACGGCAGCACCATGAAATTAAGCTAATTAATTATTCCCAAGCCAGTAATGGCCTTTCAAGCATCTAAATATTTTCCAGCTAATAGACACAGGAGAACAATTTCTCTGGGGCTGGCAGCTAATTCAGACTTGTTTTTATCTCCTCACTGGTATTTTCTCTGAGCATATTTGGCCACCCTTCGCTGCATTTGCACATTAGTGAAGTATGTGACAATGGAACTACAGGGCTGAGAGCCATCACCATCCCTGCTCTGGTGTGGGCTCAGGGACAGCACACAGATCTTCTCATCCCCTGTGGGGTGTGCTTTGCACCACAATTTAGAGTCTTGCTGTCATTGACAGTTGCTTTGCCTTCTGGCACCTGGACCCACCAAGCAGGCAGCACTGGCATCAAGCTGATTTCCTGACTGCTGGAAGCACTGCTTTTGGGAGGAGAGTCACATCTCCCAACAAGCCAATGGAAAGGAATCGTCTGGTGACACTAGAGAAGCCCTCAGATGTCCAGAATTAAAAAAAAAGACAGAGGATTTCTTTGTGAACACTCAGATCCTCTGTGAGGGTGACTCACTGGTTACCTTCAAATAAATCATGGAGTGCAGTCACTTCTACATGAAGTAGTTGAAACCTCTTGTTTCTGTTTGCTTAGTTTGACAAACTTTGTAAAAAATATTCTATTCCAGAATGAAAGACTGCTTAAAATATTTCCAAATAGAAAAGAGGAATGTCAAAGAAAAATATTTCAGCTACTTGGTGCTTTTTTCCATTTCGATCCCAAACCCACAAAGCATCTATGCATGAGGTTGACGTTAAACGTTATACAAGTGATTAAACGCTATGCTGAACCAAGTCCTGGCTCTCCTCTTTTCTGAGAACTGTTGCCCAAACTGGGGTTTATATGTAAGCAGTTTCTTAGCTTTTTGTAGCTGTTGTCGTTATTGTGGAAAGTAATTATGAATATATCATATTTACTCAAGCTCTATTGCGCTGATTTCTTAAATAAAAAAAGCTGTTCATTCTAATTTAGTGGCTTGGAGCCTGATTTTTTTTCCTCCATTATACTGATGGAATAGCATGAAATAATAGAATAATTAAGTCTGTCTACACATAAAAGGTGGGAGTGCCTTTCCAAGCCTCAGCACAGCTCCGTATTGTTTGCCAGCTCAGCCAGCAGCCACACGCATTTCCACCTGGTGTCTGTGAACATGAAGCCCACAAGCATGTCAGAGAAGGAAAGAGCAGTGCACATTCATCCCGTCTCAGGTCTGGCATACGGCAGGGTTGTAGGAACCCCTGGCTCTAGATGCAGCTTCTCTGGTGGGTCTTACCTATGTGATGTTGGGGCCAGACACCTACCAGTACTCAAGATGACTAGTCTAAGGCCAGCACAGGTTTGTGTATCATAGCACCCTGCTGAAGTAATTGCTTCACTGCGGTTTAAACATATTCTGAAAGGCAGGATGGCCACAAGAAGGACCAAGACTAATTTGCATTCAATCAAGAAACTCTCCTTCAGTCTCATCACTGTAAATCCTAAATATGAAATTTGTGACTGAGACAGCAAACATTTCATTGGCTAGGTTACAATTGTGTATTCAAAACCACATTTTATTTAAATTCAACATTATGACTGTGAAATAAATTCCTCCATTGTTTTTTACCAAGCTTCAAGGGGAAAATACAACTCTAAAATATTATGAGGCATTAACAAGTGGGATTTTAACGAATTTTTAAGAGTACGAGCTGCTAAAATTAGGCCTATATTGGGGAGACAAGTTCACCTGTATTTCTGTGTTAATTACTATCACACCAAAACAAAGCTTGTGGCTTACCTATCTTTTAACTAGGCTTTTGTTTGTATTGTGTTTGTCTACAGTTTTAAAAAAATGTATTTTAATGTGGTCCTGAACATTTCACTGGAATTCAGTGGGTCGTGCATGCCAGAAGTATTTACAGGATCAAACATCTCTTCTGTAAAAAGTTGGCTCTGTTTTTAATGGCATGGGACTAAAACTAAATCCTCATTAATAAAATGTTACACAATGTAGAACACAATAATAAGTCATTTTCATAATTTTGGTTGCAAGAATAGATTAGAGTGATTGTAAAATAATTTGTACATTCAGACAGAAATACTACCTTTGTTTGTAAACAATATGATTTTACTTCTTTTTTTTTGACTGGATTTGTGATACAAATACACTTTAATCTGTTTTTGTCCTTTTTGAAAAAAATACATTAAAAAAAGATTACCTTTTGGCGTCACTTATATTAACATCTGCAAATGTTCAACAGTTACCGAATCCTTCTAGCTGACTTCCCATTTAATGTTTCCTTTACTGTCTGTCCTTAGTTTTTGTTCAGGATGTCCCAATTAGTGATCTGATGTTTTATTTACATATTGTTCATCTTACAAAATTCATATTTCATACTATGTGAGGGCATCTGTGCAACAAATACCTAATTTTATTTCTACTTCTTAGAAAAATAATGTATTCTGATCCAGCAAATACTACTGAGAACTGAAGTCTTTCCCATACTATGCAGTCGTCAACAGACCCAGCAGGTCTTCTCTGAGAATATTGTATCACAAATAGAGATTTAATTGACTGCACTATAGAGCCCTTGTTTTCTCTGGAGCTTCTAAAAAAAACCATTAAAATTTATGTCATTGTAGTAATGAACTATTGTACGTCTGGTGCAATTTCTAGACCACACAACTCTGAAATCTAGTAATACAATTTTTTTAAAATATAACTCTCTTGGAGGCTTTACATTTCCTGAAGTAGTTATTTCATTTGGCATTCTGGAATGGCTGTTCAACAGGTGTGTGCACTCACACATGCTAAAGCAAATAAATTTGGGACATGATGACACATTTTCCACTCTGAGTGTAACCAATTGTAACTTGACAATTTGTCGTGCGTTTTGGGTCTCAGAAAATGATGGTTTTTTGCCAGAGAACATAACCAGCTCTTTCGTCAAAGATACTCTTCCTACCATAGTTTTGGGGGTTTTATTTTTACTAGTCAAAGATTAGCATTGCATCCAGGAGTGCGTCATTCTAAGTCTAGCACAAACACTGAACAAAGAGGTGACCCTTGCCTCACAGATCAGGAATTATGAATTTGAACATAAGAAATAGTGTACAGAGACAGAATGAAAATCTGTGGAAGCTAAGAAACTTCAGCACTCTACATAGTAGTAGTGGTATCTAGCCACTGTGAAAATCCGGCAGGCATTATGCCAAAGAGAGAAGCTTAAGGGACTTTTAAAGGAGATCAGCAAAGTTTTATTGTAGGCATTGTCAGGGAGTTCATTTCAAACACTTGGGAAGGAGGAAGGAAGATATTTTGAAAGAAAATTATTTGAAAAATGAGATAGGTGAGAGACTCAGGGACAGGACTGACATCTTCATGGTGAATGTGAAATGACAGATAGGATAGAATAGATCATGGAAGACCCTGAAAATGAAAAAGCCTATTATGTTTTACATTATAAATCAGAAAGAATGAGTGAAGCAATACACTATAAGAGGTGATATGGTCAAAAGGCGAAGTAACAATAGCCTTTGCATCACTGTTCTAAATAGATACGAAAAATATTTGTTGGGCTTTTTGCAAATCAGAGAGACTTGCTATTTCTAAAGATTTTGTTTAGTGGCTAAACCTTGCATATTTGTTCAGTGCAACATACCCCAGGAAATCTAAAGAGATCTTTTTTAAAGTAATGATCCCCATATTATGGTTCCAGGAGTTCTACTGAGAACAAAAAAGAAGATAACAGAGACAAGTAGGGGGAAAGAGGAAAACCTGTTTTACCTGTGCTCATCTCTGACTAAACACCCTGCTGAAGAAACATGTCAATTCAAATCTTGGCATGCAGGGAGATGTTTAGAATTGAACCAATTTTGAGAATTATCCATGTATAGATGCCAACTGAATACGAGTGCTAATAAATACAGCTTTGGCCCTAAAGGATTGTCTGCACTTAGTTGCAAATCACCAAAAATTCTCAGCACACTTTTCCTGATCCTTGGTTCTGGTTCCTTTTCCCTCTCCACAAGAGTCTCTTACGTACAGCAATGCAGTTTGCTTAGAGCTCCTTCAGCAATCGCCTACTACTGCACCTGGACTGAAAGTCAGCTACGTGTAAAATGTCAGAAAATTTAAGCCACTTGGGGGAATTAGAGAGGAGTTTACAGAGTGCCTGGATGTTCAACTAGCCCTAGATTAAAAGAAAAAATAACTTTTTTATTCTGAACAAACCACCCCTTCTGGTATTTTGTGCAATGCAACAGATGCGGTGCTTATGTTATTCAGAGGTATCTACATAGAGTCCTAAATGAATATAGACAAAAGGTTGTCACTCTTTGTCATGGAATTCAAAGTCTCATAAAATTTTTTAAAAAGTGATCTTATCAGTACACCGATTCCAAGCATATAATAACCTGTGAGAAGACCTCTGCAGGCCTAGTCCTAGTTTTTCATGTCACTACTCCTTCACATTCTGGACTCTTCATTATCTGGAAAAAAAGTAAAGTAGAAATCAAAGTTAACCCCACTTCTAGCAACAGATACAGGCAGAGTAAGGTAAACACACCACTTTCCTCTGAGCAGAAGCTTAGCACAAACACTGGAAAAGTTTGACTGGTAGATTTATCTCAATACTGGTTGTCTTGAGAGAGATCAAATTGACACTTAAAGCTCTAGCTGAGCAAAGCCATATATTGTTGTTTTATGAAGTCTTACAACAGAAAAATGTTTTTCATGAATTACTGAGAATCAAACTTTACCAAGTCTTAGAAGAAAACTTCTGTGAAACTAAGTCATTGAGTACCCGTTGGCACCAATGTAGACTTTTCAAAGGTTAAAAACTCTGCTGTGGTTGAACAGCTACCTTGCTTCCTAAAAACTATGAAGTACTCGCATTTTGTGATAGCCTGACAGTGCCTTCTGCTAAGAAGTTTTCCTAGCCAACCTAAACCAGAAACGTTTGACACCAGGTATTTTGGTATGCCATACTGCACAGAACATGAGCCAGTGTGGCAACAAGGTTGCTGGGCCCTTTTGAGCCCCGTCCCTTCAAAGTACTCCACAGACCAAGGGTGTTTTGCCCACACAAGACATCTTTGACTTCACAGGTGTTCATGTGGCTGTAAAGAGCTCCCTGCCTCTATGGCAAGATCTGGGTCATAGATTCCCCCTTCTCCCTCCTTAGGACATAGAGCATTTCTATTTCACTTTCCCCTATCTCACCACAGTCACGGGTGATTATATTCTGCACTAAAATATCAAACCACTTAAAATACAAAGGTCTTGAATGGATAAATTAATAGTATGACATCAGTCAATGAGCTGGCATGCACTTGAATGAAAGAACAATTTGGCATACTGGTTATACTTTCTGAGCCAACCTGTTCTCATAGGTTTCCATGGATTAATTCCACACTGGTGATTAGGTAAATCCTTATTAATCCTTGTGTTTGAGATAACCTGACATCTGTGGATTTTCAGAAATTTCCATACTTGGTCTTTAAGTTTACCGTGCAAGATCACTATAAAAATAGAAACAGAAGATTGTAAGGTTGATATAAGACTTAGCAATATGATTAGAAATTCCTGGCACATGGTGACATTTAAAAGATATATTAAACATCAAGCACTTTAAAACCACATCCTTCATTAGCTTTACAGCAAAGTTTGACACTGCCAATTTAGGACGGAGGGTGTGAAATGAAAAGGAATTTAATACGAGGCAAAGGAGGAAGGTAAAAGAAACCCTGCCCTTCTCTACTTATCATTGAAATGCTTTTTCTCCTTCCTTCCACTCTCCTTTCCCCCTGAGTGATCAGAAAGAGCGTGTGTGTGTGTCAAATCATTCTGGTTTTGGTTTTCTTTGCCTGTTCTTTTCCTCTGTCCATTTTGCTGGTCGTCATAGTTACAGTGACCTCAGTCCTCCTCATCTTTCAGGGTATTACAAGGATTTTTTTAAGCTTTCTCTTGTAACTGCTTTGCAATGCCAGCTTGTCCAATTCTTCACTGTTACTGTGTTTCTTAATTTATTTGTCCCAGCAGTCCCCCTTTCCTGTGCTGTGTCCTGACAGACTCCTCAGAGCAGACTGGAAGTGCTCGGTTTTCATCTTCACCCCAGTATCAGTTTCTTTCTGACAAGACTTCCCAACTTTAATCTTTCCTTTCCTAACCTTTGAGTAATATTTGGGCTCTGTCTTTGTGTAGTTTTAAAGTGATATTTTTATAGCTCTTTTAGACTGAGTTAAACCAGACAATCAGAACTGTAGTATCTCAAACTGCTTTTGCCTTTTTTTTTTTACGTCAGTCCCATTCTCTGACTTGTGGCTATGAAGGAGTCTGACCAAGAGACTTTTGCTGTACTAGACAGGGCCAAGGTCAACCTTGAAACCACAGAAACATGAGATAGCACTTGGCTTCTTCTCAATGCTTAACAGGGTCTAGCAGAGGGTCTTGTACCGCCTCTCCTGGTCACGGCACTACTCTTACAACTGCTGCTGTAAAAGGGACTGGTCACTGGCAGGCAGGAACAAGTACAGTGCTATGTCAGGAGTGAGTGGCTCTTAGTGGATTCAGGGCTTATTTCAGGGAATGTGAGTATATCCCTTTTGGCACAGAAAACTGTGACTCCTTGTTGGACTGGTTCTGCTTGACAGATTTGGCCAAAACTTTGAGTAAGGACTGAGATCTCTATGATAAGTTTCATATTAGCACTTGAACAGGTTTCAGAAACAAGTTTTGTCTGTATCTTCTGTTGGTATTAATTCAGAAACGGACACTCTACCTGAGGATACCTAATTATTTGTACAAGCACACACATTACAGTTGTATCAATAATGCTACAGACAGCTTGAACAAGAAAATGGGTATTTAAAGTTTTTATTTGGTAGCCCTTTAAAAGACAACGACATATAATGTAACTATCCATCCCTAAACCATTATCCAATTGTAGACGACCTAGTTAGCAGTCATACGCTTCTTCTCTATACGTACAAAAATATTAGATCTGAGCTTGCTTATACTCATAGCCATCCTAAAGGATTTTAGGTATATAGTTAACACCAAAATCTACTTTTAAAAAAACATACGTGTCATATATATATTAAAAATACATCTGAAACTGAAATACTGATGGTAAATGTACACAAATGCAGCTTCAATGGATACCTGCAGCACTCTAGTGGCCATTCTCCATAAATGCAACATCAAAAGCTGGAAATCGTTTTGGACAGTAGAGATCTAAAGGAAAAAAGAAACCCTAACAACAAAAATGAAATGGCTACAGAGTTAGACATGAAAGCTCTGAAAATGAGCAATAACATACTGTGTGCACACTGATTAAATTTATTCAAGCAAACCTGTTTTAATTTAACAGCATTCTTGCTCTGCATTACAAGTATAATGAAAGTAGTTTGGAGTGGACTGCATTATAGTTTGTGGCCATTTTGTCTTTTGATGTACTAGCTCACCAGTTCAAGACAATTACTGGGAGCTTTACATAACACACTTTCCCCTCATCCCACTGACTGTGGGAGGGAAATAGTATGCAATATTGTGACGGTGTGCTTCCCCCCTCTCCAGGTGCCACCTGATCTTTATCTCCCGTAACCCTGCCCAAGCGATAACCACCCATGGGGGTCATAATCGGGGCTCAACGTGGTTTCAGGGAGACAGATAACAACACAATAGCCAAGGGCTAACTTGAGCAAGGGGGTCCTTTCTGAAACCTTGACTGAACGGGAGGGTCTCCCTGGCCGTTCTGTCTGACCCCGTCCTCTATGCAGTAAATAACCCAAGTGTGCCTTGCCATCTCGAATCTTGTTAAAACACTGTCGCATTTACCATCAAACTTTGTTAAATCCTGGTTTATATCAGTAAATGTCTTGCTGCTTCTCCCTACGAGTGAAGTGCGTCGCTCCATCCGCGACAACTCGGCGTACTCGGCAGGATGGCAAGCCGTCTCACCGATTGCTTACGGAGGCATGGAGTGAACCCGAGTCCCAAATTCTCAGAATAATGGGCTCGTGACAAGTGGCATGATTGGGAAGCTGTTAAAGAGCACCCAAAAGGAACTCGGGGCCGCACAAAGGCAATGTTAAACCAGCTGATTGGAGGAGCCCCGGCAGTTCTTAAAGCCCATCTAGTCGCAAAACGAGACGAGATCAAGCAAGACGCAGAACACAATGAGGGACGAGGTGACAACGCTCAAAATGCCCGCGGGCAACTCCCTACGAGGGGGTGAATGCCCGGCATTGTCAGCTGCAACTGCGGAACGGGCTGGGACGACGCACCCGCGGAAAAAGGGACTCTGAAGCCCAGGGAGGAGATCACAAAGGTCAACTCCTTCGGTGCCAGTCCCCCTTCGGGAGGACTTGCAGGGCCTGAAACAAAACGTGGAATGTCCGGAAGGCCATCGGGCCCGCCCGTCCGGAAAGCGGGGCTTATCGGTAGGTGAGTGATAAAGGCCCATGCATTTTGATTCCAGTTGGTCCTTAAGGACAACTGGTGAAGTTGGAGTTTTAATGGATACGGGAGCA
>VYXH01010961.1:6593-25805 GCA_013397275.1 Burhinus bistriatus | reverse complement strand
CAGGGATGACTTTCCATGCATTGTACAATGTCTCTGCATGCTCAGGAGCAGTCTATGGTGGATGCTGTGTGCTTTCAATCTCATGATGCAACTGCTCACACCAGGGTGCTTGACACCTGGACTATAATTATGTCACTGATGACAGCAACAGCTTCCGAGCCAAAATTTAGTCAGATGACACTTACTTCCAAGGAAGATGCAATTATTCTTAGTATTCTAAAGGCTTACACCATGTCCTTAAGCAAGCTTATGGTGTGGAAGATGTTCCCAGCTTGACAACTTTGTTTGTTAAAGGATCCTGTTAATTTCTTGTCTGAGTCTTAAAAATTGCATAAAAAATTAATTCCTCCACTATAACAAGGATAAGAAGCTCAGGCCTATGCCTGAGTCCTGCTGATGTGCTGCTTCTGTCCCAGCAAAGGGCTGCAAATTTGCTGTTCGGTGAGCAGCAGCCAGCTAGGGCAGAGGTGGGAAGGCACCTCAACTTTGCATCAGAGAGGCTTTTAGCTATACGAATGTCTAATTACTTACAATTTCTTTTTGAACAACATTGTTTAGGACCTTACCAGGACAACATCAAACGCATTTATTACTCTGAAAAGAATTCAATGTCTGCTTTTCCTCATTCACAATCTACTGTGACAACTTGTGGCTTGTGAATCCTTAACTGACTCACATTAAACAGAAGGAAAATACTAAATGTATTTGGCTTGTAAAGAAAATGTTAAAGAATGCTTTTTTAATACAAGTTGTTTCTTCCTGTTGCATGAAATGTTTATTTCAGCTCTTACGTGTGTAGATGCCAATCAGATAACAGAAAAATTTGCCTTTTGAGTACCATGGGTTTTGGGTTTTCAATAATTTTTCCTTAATGATGTGCAGATGAACAATTCTACATGTGGAGCAAGTGGCCTTCTTACATCTGACTGAGGGTCTACACAGAAGTCATTGCTGATATGGTTCCAGACAAAGTTAACAATAAATAAATTATTAATATTCTTTTTCTGTGTAATTGATTGACTGAGCACTTTCATATGTGTGTTTAGCCACCAGTAAAAGAGAGGTTCCTATACAGGAATATTTCATGTTGTAAGACTCCAAGTCAGAACTTGTAGCAGTGCCAATACTTTTTGTTAGACCAGCTGCTACAACTGGTGCAAATAAAAACTTTCATGCACATACTGCTTCAGGACAGATCTAAGAACAGATCCACATGAGTATAGACTGAGAAACTGTGCTCTACTTTGTCAGGTGTTATTATTTATTGGGGGTTTTTTTGACATTTTTCAGTTCAGTTACCTGTGAAGCCAGTAACCAGAAAGATGAACAGAAAATATATTTTAAGTAGGTTGTATTTTAATTTTTGGACTTTCATGAAAATTTAGCAAAACTAAAATGAATTTGCAAAATAATTTGGTCAATACGAAGCTGTGTTTTTTGCTAAGAGCTTAAGCTGAGAAATTTGAGGCATTTTTATTCACATTGAATAATCCATCTTGCAACTACATGAAATAGTCTAGTTCTGAGTACTGAAACCAATATTGTAGAGAGTATATTTATTTTTTACTAAAATCACTGGTACCTAAACAAATGGCAAGGTTTAATTCTGCTTTGTTTAAATTCTTGTATACCCAGAAATGCCCCTGGCTCCATAAGAACTGATCTGAACTTACGGCAGTGTGGGAAGAAGGTGGTGCTAGGTGCTTTGTGAAGGAAATGCAAGTGAATACTTTGTAATAATTCTCAATGCATGTAGTTATCTAAGGGCTCTTGTAGGATTTTATAACTATTTTCATATTTATTCTGCAGTCATACTGGGCTGTATCATAATATGTCCCATATGCTTTTACCTTGTCTTGACCCAAATTAAAAAGTCCAGGTTGCCATTTCCCTTACAGATAGCCAATGTACTTTATTACCAGAGCACTTTTATGAGGTAAAAGATTATATATATGTATGTAAACTCTTCCTTAATGAATGTTCTTTTAATGAATGTGGGCAATTTTATCATGCTGTCATGACTCTGAAATGCATTTTGGCATTGTGTATTATCCCATGTTTTGTCTGTCCATGTACTCTAGGTCTCCTTTCTGACTTGCAGCTGGAAGCCCATGTCATACAATGTAAGGATTTGCTTCAGGCAGTGCAGTGCTCAAAGAAGAAAAGCCTTACTGGGCGGGATCCTTTCCTGGTATGCAACCTATGGCTGGTGACCAAGTACAACTAGGAAGGGAGGTATCTTCCCTCTAACAGCTTCAGCCATGGGATTGAGGTCTGTTCCTGGAAAGCTGTTAGGAAACAGAAGTCTTCTCCTGCTTATTTCCTTTGTAATATGTGACAAGGCATCACGTCGCACTGGTTCGGAAGCTCTATCAAAGCTCCTGCAGTGGAAGGTCTAGGTGGAAACAAAAGGAACCAAAGGGGCAGGAGTGGCTGAATGAGATGTACCAAAAGGTTAAGCTAAGAATTAGAAAAACATAAGTCAAAGCAAAACTAAAGAAAAGCAGAATGCTAAACATATTTGCCTTTCTAGTTTTTGGGTTTGGGGAGGGGCAGGGCAGAATAATTTTGCACTATTTTGCTACAAGGGGAAGAAATAGTTAATGGGTCTCAGGAAGAAGTACTATGAAATGTTGAGGTCGTCTTTGGGAAGAGGAAACAGAGGGCTTGGTGGCAGTTACAGCTTTCCAGCACTTTCCCTTTTCCAAACCAAGCAACTAAAGGGAAGTATAATTCTTCAGCTCTCAAAGCTCCTTAAAATGATATTTTAGGATTAGTTTCTTTGATTCCCAGCTTTTCACATAATTGAGCATGTTTCATAAGGGGAACCACTGCAAGAAAGTTCATGACATCCATTACGTGAAGCACATGGTCCACGCAGATACCTGATTAGACAACTCCTGACCACAGAAGGAAGCATTAAAAAACTGCCCAACTGAATGAGATACTTTATTGTGCCAACCTCAATCTGCTGTTCCTATCACCCCTAATTATAGCTAATTCTATTAGCTTCTTAAATATATTTTAAGCTAGAGTACTTACAAGCTAGGAGCAAGTACTGCCCTGTAATGGAGTTACCGTTTTCATAACAACCTTTTCATTCTGTCAAGCAAAGAATTTTCCATTAATTTTGCCATTATGAAATTTTATTTCTTTTTTTTTTTTTAATTAGATTACCTTACGGTAAAACCAAATAACAATTTATTTACTTAACAATATTTGCAATCAGCAGACCACAGAAAAACAAAAGAAAAAATTAGGTAAAAAAAAGCAAAATAGCTTGATATTCAATTCTTGGTAAGGTATAGATAGCAATGTAATAACATACTATGATTGCTCTGTTACACCAAATGTCTGACAAAGTGCACCTGTAGGCTGTTTTTTAAATGTTAGAATGCTATTCAGAGAAGTGATATTCTCCACTGTAGTCAGCAACTTGGCAAGTCAGAATGAAATTTAATAATTTGTCCTTTTTTAGAAAAAGAATGAGAAATAAGATATATAAAGTGGAAATGAGGCTGAACCAAAAAAATCTTTATCTGAACAAGCTCACTCTTTAGGGCAGTTTGAAAACTTTTCTGCTTTAAAAAAGAAAACTACATTAGCTATAATATTCTATCTATCTATCTTTTTGGTCATATAGATGTGTGACAATTACACACTATGATTAAACTGTCAGGCAAGAATTGCATTTAGGAAAATAATGGTACTGTTCTGTTGCAATATCCTAAGAAGCAAGTCTTGATACATTAATTCAGTACAGTACACTATTGGAAAGGTATGTTTCCTTCAAATATTTCCACTAAAGTCAACACGACTTCTAAAAAAGTGCATTTTCTTCATAGAAGTACATCTGTTTCTACCTGGCCTTTAAAAGCATTGCATATATTTATGTACAGGTTTAAATCTTGTACCGCTCAAATATACAATCCAGAATGGTACTTCTCTGTGATGCAGAGAAGGCTAGAACTTAGAAGAAAGTAAATGGAGGTGGGCTCCTATTTATGATAAAAATGCGTGTGTGTGCGTGTGTATAAACTTTTTGCATCATGAGGTCAGTACTGTGTATCACAGGTCTGCACAGGCCTGCATAGAGAACTAGTAACGGTGTTAAAGGTGTATGAACAGAGAAGAGGCTTACAAGGGACTGTTATCTTTAAATGATAGAATCATTATGGAAAACCAGCTTGATGAAATGTGGGTTGTAAAGTGATGCTGTTAACATCTGGTGGCAAAACTTTATTGCAGCAAGTATATTTTTTTATGTTTGCTGTATACTTAGATCTACTGAAGGGGTGAAAATTTAGAAGTTGAGGCAAATAATGCTTTCAGCCTTTAAAACAGTTATTCTCAGTTCTTTCTCAAAGCTTTTGAGGTACTCTTGAGTTTTTTCAATGATGTGTAGAAGCCAAAGAACACAGACATTCCCAGAAGAATGCTGGGAAAAGGGAACCAAGGGTCAGCCCAGAAAATTAACAGGAAAGCTTGGCAGCAAAGGTTTCCAAAGCAAGCGAGAGAGCATCAAGGGCTGCAGGATTTTCCAAGCAGTCAATCCCACTGTCCTGTTACTGTAGTCTCAAAGAAAGGGAATTACTTCCTATTCCTTTGTTAGAGGCTTCAGACGCCATTGTCCTGCAGTCCTGTAAAGAACGTTGGCTTCTTTCTACCCAGGAGTTTCATACAGCAGCATTGGTAAACACTTTAAGGGGGGCCACATGAAGAAGAGAAAAAAGGACTGTAAAAAAGTAGACTGTCAGATGCAACAGTAAAAAGCTGGAAAAGAGGAAAAAGCAAAGAGAAGAGAGGAAAGAGATAGTAGAAAGAGATTAAAGGATAGAAAGCACCGGAGGGAAAAAAAACCAACCAACCAAACAAACAAACAAAGAAATTGGCAAAAGAGAAGAAAACTGGAAAGTTTTGAGGGGATAAAACTTTGCCACACAGTTGTCTGTAAATAAGTTCCTAAACGTATTTATTTCCTGTAATAAAGCTTCTGAATTTCTTGATGTTATGCTCAAAATACTGTTTACAGGTATAAAGGAAGACTACTTCACATATGAGTAAAGCAAAGAAATTCTTGTTAGCAGAATTGAAAATTAGATACAAATCGTTATTAGTCCAGAGGTAACTGTAACAGAACAAGAAAGAACAGTAATACAGTTAAAATTGTTACACACACACATGCTTTTCTTAGTTTGTACCTGTTCTCCTGGTGTTGTGCTTACTGCTCTCCCCAGCTTCTCTAGATCCTATGCTTGGTGAGGGGGCAGATGTTATGGTGATTCATCAGCATCTGGAGTCCTCCACCAGGAGGAATACGATGTTCATGTTGCTGGTTTCTTCTTCGTCCTTCTGGAATCCACTGGGAGTACTGTTTTAATGTTTGCTAACACCGTTTTACATCTTTGCCTTTCTTCACTGGTCCATAGCTCCACATTACGTATGAATTCACTATATGATGCCTTTATGTGTGTTGAATTCTATTTCTTTGTTTTCTTTGCTGACCCTAATATCAGTTTTGTACAGTTCTAGGTCTGCGTTTCTCTAACTGACCATCAGTAAGCTCTTTAAGGTTGTCAGGTCTTCAGTGCCAAGCCTGTGTCCCATATCTTATCATCGCATGACTATACTCCTTTACACCACATCACGTGTCCCCTCCTCAAGGCCTCTGTTATCGTACCAGGCCTGTGTTTCTCTGCTCTACATCATTGTGTTAGAGTCATAACTATTTCATTGTACACAGAATAACTACTCATTAGTGTTATCTGTATAAAACTGGTTGGAAAAATTGTTTTCTTAGCTACACCAGCTTGTCTTCAGACAGCTGAAGAAACCTGGACACAGCAAGTCTCTGCAAATTCAGCCATTGTAAACACCATACAAAGCTTATGGCCTGTTACTATCAATTGCAACACCATGTTGTAGGGCTATAGGACTACAGCATCCCCTGTAATCCTACCTTGTGCTCTGTAATAACACAGTTGACAGGTTCCTTCTGTCCGTGTATGTATTGAGAAAATGTGTAGGTCCTATTGGGAAGCTGGGTGAATTGGTCCTTGCTTGGCTGGCAATAAATGAAAATTGATCAATGCCAAATATTGGCATAACTATAACCCATGCAACCTTCAGGGGGGTGGAAAAAGGCAACTGTTACAGGACTCAAGATACAATGCAGACATTTTGATAGTGTCTAGTAACCACATGGCAAACCCAGGGCCCTTGCTTGACAACAGGCACCAAGATGCACGTAGATTAATGGACAGAGCTGGTGAACTTTGAAAAGGTCTGGAGTACTCGTAGTAGCTGTTAAGGCACGTTTAGAATGTGGCCACCTTGTCCAGCTACTCTGGCCAAGGGCTCCCTCCTGCTGAGCTGATGGAGCACAGCCAGGTGTGTGCAGGGACACGGGGTCTATGCCCCGGCTGAGGGATGTGACTGCCACTGTCCCATTCACTCGTTCAACCAGTGGTGAAGCTGAACATGTATCCCAGAGACACACATATAGACATGGACATCGACATACACACAGACATGGACTTGGACACACACACAGACACTTGCAGGACACTGACACAGCCGGTCACACAGGCTGCCACAGGCAAGGTGGTGCCTTCAACAGCACCCGCAGACAGGACTGGCGTAACAAACAAGCACAGACAGGCAAGTCCCCTCCTCCTCTTGGGCTGGCAGAGGCAGAAGGTCACTAGTGCAGCACACGTACAACACTCTCCAGGTTCACAAGCACAAGCACATTTGCAGGTCCCTCAAGTGTTAGCACAGCCCCTCTGTCCACCCAGCAACCCCGCCCACATCCTGAGCCCTCTTACCAACTTCATGGGCCCCTTGCTCACTGGCTGGTCCAGCTTGACTTTCACTAGGAAAGACACGGCATTCACACCTTCGTCCTGCAGGCACCCCACACTCACAAGTCCCCCTGGCCAGCTAGTCCACCTTGAAGTTTGCCAGTGAATACACACCCACTCATCCCACTCTCCCAACCCCTGCATGCTCACTAGATTTAGGAAAGATAGAGACACTCGACATCCAGCAGCCGGCACCCGGCACATGGGCTGTGACTGGCAGTCCTGCTTCAGCCAACGGCACTGAGCCTCTCAATTGCCTCACTCATGTCTGTTCCTGCATGGCTGGTTTTTGGGGCACGCACCATTCCTGTCCTGGTGACTGGAGGTTAAAAATTCCCACTTGCTCCAGTCCCTAGTACTGAGACCCCACTCACTCCAGTAGCTGACACCACACCACACCCATACCCCCAGGCTGACACTCCTGTAGTTGGCCCCAAATTCTACTCACACGCAGAGGTCTCGCCAGTAGCTGGCACTTAGTCTTTGCAGCACGAATACACATGGGATCCAGCATGAGATTTTTGCTGAGAGATAACGAAGAAAACATTTAGTAAGAAGACACAAGAAGATAGGACAGACAGGTGCAGAGCTCAGCCGTGCAGTGTATGGACTGGCCCAGTTTTATGTGTGACCACCCTTTTTATACTCCTTTTCTGCCTACCTCCTTCTCTTTGTCCTCGTGGCTCCCCCTTCCTTTGCACTTCCCTTCCTGGCTTTGTAGAGCTCTACTGATCCCCTCACCCCTCCTAGCCCAGCGTCCAGGATCTCCCATGGTTTACAATGATATCATTTGCAAAGTCCAGGTTGATCTTCCTGGAAGGGGCACCTGAAGTTTCTTGATAGCCCATTAGTCATAACTGGTGAGGTTGTTTCTTGTCATTGTGTCCATGTTTGTTTTTTTAGATTTGTGTTGGTGTATATTCTATTTCTGGCTTCCCTCTTTTTCCTGCAGTTTCCAAATTGACAAGGTCCCTGATCAGAAAATGTTGCTGAAATAAACATTCTTATGCTCTTACATATCCTTATCAATTAGTGTGAATGACCAGGTCTGATTTTCCTCACTGTCTCCCTTGACAGTTAGGTTTGTGTCCCTGTATGTTCTTGTTTATGGTTTCCTCGTTTCCTTATTATTCCAACATCCTTGGTTGTCAGTGAGGTGAAAATTGAGGGTCCCACTCCAGTAGCAAAGCAGTGAGAACCATTCAAAACAAATAAGACCATGTGAACTTTAGAAAACTTTCATCCAACTAACTATATTAATTAATATTTAATGTTGTTTACCTAGCTTAAGCTTGAATTGCTCATGATAGTATTTACTACCATTTACTTTCTTTTGGCCTTCACTAACACCATTTCTTTAAGGCACCTAACTTTAGTGCTTTCCTTCTCATCAGCACAATGAGATGCCACATCCACACGTTACCATGAAAACCTTCTCTCTCACTCTCTCTCTCATTATTAATCTACCTCCCTCTCTCCTCCTAAGGATCTTACAGGTTTTCAGCGAGCTCTCCCTCTCTTTTGTTCAGAAAATAGTTATTCTGATCGACCCTGGATCATCTCAGACTGTGTGGCTGAGAACTCCTCTAGGATACATAAGTGAATGAATTATAAATTTAGGATATCTGGGTAACATACCTGGTTTTTCAAGTGATTTGTGTTTTTCCTATTGGATGATCATATCACTCTATACAGTATTCTATTGTACTGTAGTCTTTTATGTAATTATTTTTAAATTATTCTCTAAAAGACCACATCCTTTTTGAAGTCTGCCTACCCAGTTAGTAATGTCACCATTTTTTTCCTGATTTGGCTGTAACTTCTGGCTATTGACTGGAAGACAAGGTGGCATTTTATAAGATAAACCTCCTTCTCAAATCTTTTAATGAGTCATGTGAAACAACTATAAATACCAATACAAAGACTCTACTTGTTTTCTTCTCCGGCCTGTCTTATCAGATTGAGTCAGAAATTTTCAGGAGCTCCTTTAACACATTTTCAAAAGCAGTTTTCATGTGAGTTAGGGTAAAATTTGCATTGCCCTGAATGACACCAGAGATAAAGTAACAGATGAATTACTGTTGAAAAATTCTGCATAGTTGAAGTTCACGTCTATAAAGTCTGATCAAAGGCTGACTTGGGCTACCGAGGACTTTTTTTACCTCACCAAGCATATCAGGGCAAGGGATAAAAGGAAAGGTTCACTTTCATTTTTGATATGGATAATTATGGATAAATATTCTCAGTGGAAAGTATAGGGACAGCACGCAATATCCATTACTCTACAATCACGTTTTCTTGACTTTCATTGTACTTGAATATGCTGCTCAGATGGCATAAGGAGGCTATCATGATGAAGAAAGTGATCATGTCCAACTTCCAGTGTTCTTCTCCTAACCTATCACTTCAAGCTATCAATAGTCACTAATAGTAATTATGCAGCTTTCTTATAAAATAATGGCTGGGGAGGAAGAGCACTGCTTTTCACTGCAAGTGCACAGCTAATAACAGAAAGGCAGATGGCTAAAATTACTCCTTTGCTATGTATCACACCCAATTCCCTAGCTTTTAAGGAAAAAAAATCCATTTTCCAAGCTGGTCTGTCTTTCTTTTTGAGATTGAAATAGTAGGTTTAGAAACAGGAATGGTATTATTTTATAAAGTAAAGACTGATATTCATAGTACGTAACTTTAATCAGAAGATACTGTTGGTGATGTGGGATAAAATCAAAACCAAAGGTCATGGACGCTGTGACAAAGAGTAAAATGAAGCAGTGTCTTTCTAATATTGTATTCATAAATGTGAATTACCTTTGTAATTTGCAGAGAAGGATGTCCCTCTTTTGCTTTACCCTCTCTTCCCTGTGATATTTGCTCTGTCATAAATAGAGTTCTGACATAGCTTGAATAAGAAAAGAGGCCTCCTGTGTAATATTATTTATGTAGGAAGGATACTGCTACTACATTAAGGACAGTTCTTAAATAAAGCTAGAAGTTGTATGTACAGACTGAAGAATACAAATGCCAAATAAGTTAAATAGCCATTTTCTCCCTAAAGAAAACACACGTAATTGCTCCCCTACAAGGTATAAACTCAATGAAACTGAATAAATCCGTCTCAACTTTTAATCCAAATTAATGCCTCTGTACTTGAAATTCTTCTGTGTTCAAGGATGTAATACAGTTAATAAAAGAAAGCTTTGGCCAGGAACACAGCTTACAAAGACTTGGTAGTCCTGCTACCAAGGGGACAAAAATCTAATCTAGGGTGGGAGGTTTCCCTGAGCTCTCGCAGTACTGAAAAAAGCCCACTAGTATAAAACCTGCTCTCTTTGTTAATAAAAATCTTTTACCTCAAGGAGTCACTGAAATCCTAACCAATATCTAGCAACAGATTCCCTGACAAGGGCCTGTTTGAAAGAGAGAGAAGTCAATAAAAGTAAAGTGTAAGTGTACTGTTAATGGCAGGTTCTTGTAGGCATTTTTCCCCAAATTATACCATTCCTATTCAAATACCATCTCAAGAGTCTCAGACAGTGTCAAGTGCAATCATTGTTATTGCAGTTGCCAAGGTAATCAATTGAAATCATAATGAAGGGAACAGAAGGAAATCAATAGAGTCTGAAATTACAAATAAAGAGAAGCTATCGTTTAAAAGCATTTGGCTGAAATCTTCCATATTAATGGAGTCAGAAATGGCTGTGTCATTCAGAAGCAGTGTGGTGCATAATTCACTTGAGTGCATTAGAACACCTAAAAGCTATTGCAGCAATTAGGGCTGCCTACCAAGAAAGTGTCCACCTTAGAAGAAGCATCACTGAATTGTTTGTTTGGTTCCAATATGTTTTCATGTTTAAAATTATAATTTCTTCCCCCAAAACAACCAGCATAATGCAATCTCAGTAAACATAGTTTCTATCTCATATTTTGTGGAAGAAGCTTATCTAATGTGCAATAGGTCTCCCAGAGATTTCTTTCAGTTAAATGCCCTGCTCAGGTGCAGCCCCACCCTGAGTGGGTTTATAACCCTTCAGTGCCCCAGTGCCTGTGAGACATTCCTAGTTAATGGCAGAACTGAGCATTTACACTACTCTTTTACACACAAATTGCACTGGTGTCCTCACACTATTATTTAAGGCAAAATTTTGAAGAGCACATCCCTGCACTTAGACACAGGCATCTGAGGTGTGACCAAGAGGGTACTGCCCTTCTCTCATTATTCTTAGTTCTTCAGTAAGTACAGTCCTTGGGCAGGTAGGACAGCAGGGTCCTTTGACTTCAGAGAGAGAGGAGCAGGCAGAGAAGGCAGAGTTGAATATGCACCTCTGCTGTGAGTGCTCTACTAACCAAATGTTGTTGTTGCACCTTGCAAGGCCCAGTAAATAATTATTCCAGAGGAGAAGCTAAGCATGATGTTATAGTCTGTTATTGGATTCACCTGGGAGGGAGAAGACATGGGTCCCACTCCTGAACCAACTGGAGCAGGGAATTGAAGTATCCATTGAAGCAAGAAAGCCAGGTCTCTTAGAGCCAGCCATTATGTTATGCGGCTACGTTCCCTCCCTCTCCCATTCTGGTGAGCGAGGCGGTGAATATTTAATAGTTTCATGCAAAATGGAACAGCTTCTAGAGGAGGGGTTGAAAAAAACTAACATGCTATAGCACTGCTCTTTGGTGTTTCCTGGTTAAAGCAAATTAACGTCATGTGAACAGGTTAGATTAATATCTTTGTGTCCTTCCTGAAAGGAGTGCTCAAACTACTTAGTCACTTCTGAAGAGGGAGATGGGCAAGTGTCCACATCACAGTTTTTTCAGCTGCATTCAGGAGAAAAAGATGATGTGGATCAGGTTTTTTTGCTTTTAGGCAGTTGCCCTTACCTCATTGAAACGTGACTTGGCCTTCTTAAGGAAATTGTTTTTAAAAGTCAGAGAGCAGGAATGGATACCTCCTTGCTGCCTGACATACTGCTAGCAAAATGGCCAAGCACTGCGCAGCAAAGAGCTTTTTTGCTCCAAAATATTGATTGGCTTTTGCATGACATTTAATAAAAACTTTCCATCACCAATTGCATAACAGCAATTAAAAACCTCATCAAATCTATCTTAACTGCTTATAGACTTCCACTAGGGAGCATTTTCTCTGGTAAACATCTGCAGTAAAAGGCTATTTAATCTTCATAAGTGAAACAGTCAGTTATGCTAATTCATCTCTTTTATTGTCAGTTTACATTGAAATCTTGTACAGATCTGGTCTTTGGCATTAGGTGCTTTGAGACACACTTTGGCTTGCTCCGAGGGGAGAAAAAGCCTTTGTCTTTTTTTTCGTCACTCTAGCTGAAGCTAGATGTGATCATTGTGTGCCTCTGTGAAGGCGTTCAAAGTACTTTGCTCTGCAGTCTGCAGTCCATGACTGCAAACAGTTAAGAAAAAGATATTTTCAATATCTATTGACTTTTTGGTTGAGGCCAGAGAATCACTGCATAAACAGGTAATACAAATAAAACCATAAAATAATATAAACTAATCATACAATCACTAACAGCACTTTCTGCCTTTTTGTTTGTACAGATTTTTTAATAAAGAAATTAGATGCGGTACACTTAAAGCAACCAAACTTCTCCTTTCTCTGGAAAGCGTTGAACAAGTCATGACAGAAGGGAAATAGCCCTTCATATCCCCATACATGAAAATCAAGTGTTCTGATTTTTTCTCCATGTCACAATCCTGGTCCCTGGGCTGCCTTTAGCTCTCATTTTTCCAGTTTCCATTTTTCCAGCTCTAGGTCGTCCCTTTAAGAGTTTCTGGATTAATATTATCAAAAGCAAAAATGTAGCAGATTAGAAGATACAAGGCTGTGCCTTCTAGTATCTCTAGATTTGCCTTCTGGCATCTGGCTCCAACTTTGAAGCTGTGAATCGTTTCTCACTTCCTCTTCTTGGTGCTCAGTTCTCAGTTTCATCACTTACAGGAGTGTCAAATCTCCCTTCTCCCCTTTGTTTCTTTTTCTCCCCGAGAGGATGTCAGCTTTTACTGATGGAAACAGGAGCAACTCCATCTGTAAGAGAGGCCTGAATGCCATTTGTATTTTTAAAGAAAGCTTTGCAAAGGATGGAAAAGCCATCTTATAAGTGTCTGGATAAAAGCCAAAAATAAATCAAATAGGTATTTACACTTTAAATAATGTGCTGAATGTTTCTCTACTGTAAAGCCCTCATAGCAGATCAATACCGTTTACACTACTCACTTGCAGCAAGCAGTAAAAGTCTTTCACTTCAACAGTTTCCAACCATTTAACATTGTTAAAAAGACAGCTGAAACATCAATTGGGGGCGTTTTCTCCTAAACTGAAATGGATCAATTAGTTTTCATGACAGTCACTGTGGAGATGCAGGATTAGGAAAGAGGTAATATGGGAGGAAGAAGTAGTCAGTGCACCTCTTTTAAGTTAATGAAATAAGTTGCATACTTCTGCTCAGCAAGAGTAAATCTTCTTGAAAGGATCGACTTTTTTATAATACTGTGCTAATAATTAGTTCTCTACACATGTTGTATGGATTGCCTTATAAATTGATTTTGTTGTACATATGCAAAAGCAGTGGCTTTGAGAGTCTGGTCTGTGACATTTGTCATGTCGAATCAGTTAGTCAACAGTGTAAACTGGTGATCAATGCCACTTCAACAGGAATGGGTATTCATTATTAGTAAACTCTAAAAGAATCATGCATGGTAATTAAATAGAAATTAATTGTTCAAAGTTTTTTTGGAGTTAAAAATCAAAGGGATTACTTAGTTCAGCTAAAGGATACCTTTGTATGATCCGTGATCAACAAGCCATTTTTAATAGCTTACAGAGAAACAATGGGGCTGTTAGCAGGATTTTAGCACTTGCACTGCAGGAGAGAAGAAAGGAACTTCCGAGGAAATAAAAAGAACCAGAGACTCAAGTTCAGCATTTTTCATATTCAAAGGCCGTTCTTTTTCCCTGTCTCTCTTGTCTGTCTTCTTTTTGTCATTTTTTATTTTTTTTTTTTCATTTCTTCATTGCTTTCCTTAATGGCTACACTATATTTTAAAAAAAAATAATATTTAAATAATTGCCTTTTGCTCTTTAACTTTTTTTGTAAACTTTAGCTCTAGGAGACATGTTATAAGGCTTATGGCAACAATCTGAAGCCAAAAAGAAAAGAAAACTTGAGTAGTCATTCAAAAAGGGTTGTGAGATGTGGATCATTATGCACACCTATCAAGTATCAGAAGATGATAAGTTAAATAGTGAAGACAAATCAAGATTAGAGATATGATATTATTTCTGGTTTACAACATGTTCTTTTTCAACAAGTACCAAATAACTATTAGGAAAAAATGGTTTGAAATAGTGAAATTTGTTTCAGGAGATATTCTGAGTTTTTATCATGTAATATTGTGCCTTGCATCTTGGGAACTATAACTTCTGTCCAAAAAAAAAGAAAGTACCTGTAACTAGGTTCCATTACTTTATCTGGTTTGGACTTCTTTGGCCCATAAAAGGGCTTCATAACAGCACAGGATTCTATGCAAGTCCCAGGATCCTGCATAAATATTCAGTAAGTGTCATGAAGCATCTGCGTACAATAATAGTTAGTCATATTAAGTAATATCAATTCATTTAAGTAACTTGATGAAATGGCAGTTCCCTATTCACTAATGTTCTGTTCATTGTACATTCATCCAGACAGTCAATGAACATGTTTTTGGCAGGTAAACCTGAATTCACCATTCCTTCAATTTCCCACATAATAAAATAGCTTCTTAAAAGATTAATTAGTAATTTCTCACATTTTCCACATTTTCCTTTAAGTGTAATCATCATTAATTTGTAAAGGCATAAATATTTCTTGACAGTAAGGACTATAGCTCTTAATTTAATCATGGTCTGATTTTCTACTCTTTCAAGCTTTCCCACTAGAATGGTCCTCCAAAGACAGGGAAAAGCCAAGCTATATAAGGAGCAGTGTCTTAAGTCTTAGCAATAAAAGTAGTTTTATTCAGCTAACAGTTTCCTGAGATGTTGGGTGAAATCTAGGTAGTGCGGAAATATTCTGCATTTTGGGGAGAAATCGGAAGGTGAATGATATGTTTGGTATCTTATGTCCAATAACAGACCTCTCTACTTCTCATAAGATTTGGGTCTGGGGATGTGTGTCATTGGTACTGCCATTGACTACAACCACAAGGTTTGTTTCACCTGTGTCAGCACTGGACAGCAATCAGATATCAAAGTCATTTGTTACAAACAAATATTTCTAAATAAGTTTTCAAATGCCACTGGCTTAGCTCTTGGTGGTATGAGATGAAAACAGGCATGCTATGAGGAAAACCATGCATAAATTATTTTTGTCTAATTTTAGTTTAAATAAGATGGAGATTTTATGGATTTGGGTCAACAGAGATCATACTAAAAATGTTCACTGCTTCGTTCTAATGAATTTAAAGAATGGCTGCTCTATTTTTCCTTCAATCTATTTTTGTCCTGTTAGTATGTAAGTACAATATGTTACTGTGGAATAAAAAACCTCATTCTTGAAAATAACCCAAATGTAAGAGATGTCCCTGAAGTTTTGTTCTAGACTGAAGTCCTCTCCAATGGTTAACATCTAAGTATTGAGGCAATGAATTTTCTGAATGTAGGAAATAGGTAAGATGTGGCCTAGTCTTTCACCAGCAGATATGCCCGATTTTCCTGCGTTTGAATCTTGTCAGACACTAGAGAGAATTTTGCTTGCATAACCCTTCTGCATTTTGAGTTTTTGCAATAAAGATTGGAAGAAAAGACATCAAGAAATTCTAAAAAGGTCAAACCCTGCTCTGCGCGTGCTTATGTCTGAGAAATTAATAGGGCCAAATCTCCTGTTGCCTGTCCTTACTATTTGTTCACAGTCAGAGAATTATACCTGCATCCTGAGTCGTCCATTTCAACAGCAGTGCATGTGTGTTAGTGGGAAAGAGAGAGAAGCAACATCCGGGCAACCTAGGCAATGTGACACCCACACGCAGTGACAGAGGCAGAAGAGCAGAGTGCTTGCTTGGTCATCAAAACTTTTTCCTTCTTGAGAAAGACACAAGCATTATCTGAAAGCTGCCTTCACAGCCAGTCTGGGATAATGTGAAGAAAAAATAAAGAGGGCAGGGTTTTTTCCCTTCACACCCCTAAGAATGCCCCTTAGTAATGAATGTAGAGAATGTAATGAATGTCCCTTCATAATGAGTGTAATGGTTTGGGTGTCCTTTCTTTAGCCCAGTTTACTGAAAAAGCAGGTTTTATGTGAGCAAAATATTTCCTTGCATCTTTCTACTACCATGTTTCTACAGTGACACTGGAACCTGCTCACTGAGTCCTTTTTAACATTGGGCGGAGCAAAGGTCTTCCAAGTCTTTAGCACTGCAAGTTTCACAAGCATATGCAGAAAGTAACATGAGAGATATCCTGTTAATATCGCTAGAAAAGCTGCAGCATCTGTCCTAAGTTTCGTAGGCACAAGGAAGACTACATGAGAGAATTTACAAATGCTTTAGCTCTGTGGGGAGTTTACAAACTTTTAGATAGAAGAAAATCTGTTAATAAGAAGCTATGTGCAGCCTCATAGAAAATGAGATTTCAATAGATCTGCTTCTCAGAGACACTATTAGGATCTCAGATGCCCAGCCACCTGCACTGGCTGGCTATGGAGCCAAGGTATCCTCATTTAAGTTCCCCCTTGGTAGGGACAGGTAATTAAAATGTGAGTACAAAAGTCCTGTATAGGTTTCATCTCGTAACTTTCTTCTGCAGGGTTAATACAAGCATGGCTTGTATCTCAGTTGCAGTGCAAGTGTTGTCTTCCTTAACAGACATGGAAAGCTTGCCAACAAATATTTGCTTAGATGCAAGTATTCTCATTACAAACTCACTGAAAAGAAAAATCCCTAAAACTTAGCCTCTAAATCTCTACATTTGGCATCACTACTGGGCAGTTGAATGTATTTTACAGTGCATCAAAAAAATAAAATCCTCTCTCTACAAAGACAAAGTAAAATAACCCTATTCAAGACTGTAAAATTCTAACACTAATATTAATTTGCAAGACTTGTGTTTACATGAAAGAGAACAAATACCTTTATGAAAATGTGCTATTTGTCAGCAGGGTGTATACCATATTTTTCAGATTTTGTTTTGCATGAAGAGCTTCGGTAAGTGTCTCTTACCTTTATACTTGGTATGGACAATGCCTGCACTTTGAAAATATAATTTGAGCAAATGGACACTAAGTATAACAATTTTATTTCACATTTAAGTTACTAAAAGTGTCAGGTTGCTGCTCCCCAAAATGCCCTTTCAAAATAGAGTCTATAAAATTAAAAGATGTCCTTTGTATGAACTTCAGCTAGCTGCCAAGAGCTCTGTACTGGGTTGTTTGTGGGCTGGCTGCCTTTTGCAAAGGGAGTGCCTTGAATAGATAAAACTTGAAACAAAAAACTAACCTATTTTTTGTAAAATGTAACATTGTTTCTGTATTCAGGCCAAAATCAAACCAGAGGAGTTGCATTCTGGCTCCATCACTCCTTGTTTTCTTTTTGCTGGCTAACAGTTTCTTTAATCTTTGTAGAGGATGTATATCTGTGTTGGTGCAAGAAACTGTTCCTAGACAGATCATTGATTTGCGTATGCCATTCAAATACTTTAGGACTCTCTGGGGTTCCTGTCACAATGGAAATATAAAAATATACTTTAGTTTACTTTTCATAAACAATAAAAATTTAGGCTTTAAAAAGAACTATTTTTTTGAAAAATAGGTTGTGAAAAATAGATTGTTAGAAATAGGCTAAAGCCTTCTTTGATCTCGTAAAACAAGGTTGGAGAACAGAAGTAATGTGATTTTCTAGATCAGGAGGTATAGCCAGAGACAGTAAACATGAAGATCTTAACTGAAAGCTTTGGGTCTTGCTATTGATGGCTATAGTCACTGCTTAGATTTTCCATCCTTTTTAAGTATGAGAGGACACCCGTGCTAAGCAATTGCAGATAGCCGATTGTTTTAACAGGAGATTCAGGGTGGTGAATATTTCTTTATTAAATATAGCCATTTAATAAACACATGGGTGTTGATCTGGTGAACTATTATGGGCTTCCCAAAAGTGACAGGCTCCCTTAATCCCCACTGCAGTTCAACTGCTGGTGCTCAGGGCACTGCAGGATCAGGAATTTGCATGTCTGACTTCCCTGGGTATGAAATTGGAATAATAACTCCTAATTACCTATCTGGCAAGGATGTTGTGTAGATCATATAGTTAATGTTTGCACAACACTTCTAATGTGTAAAGTGCCGTGATAGAATTATTACTGTATTAGCATTTTCTGTGTAGGTTCTTGTATCTTAAATTTATGTAATATAGTAAGATTCTTTGGCTATGTCTGTCCATGTGTGTATGTGCACTCTGTGAATGGAAGTTCACTACAAAAACAGATCAAGTTTTTTCAAAAGGGCCATGTCAATCCTATCTCTGGCATACTCAGCAGGTAAGAACTAGCCAGATGATACTAAGCAGAGCTTCAAAGAATGATGGTAGCCCTGGAGATTTTGCAGCTAATCACAGATGATTAATGGAAGTTGGGGAAGTTACTTTAAAAAAATAGCTACCTTTCCTTTTTGATTGCTAATTATTCATGAAAGGCTAAGAACAAGAGCACACTGCAGCAGGACAACACATTTTTAAACATTACAATAGAAGAAAATTGATCACCTAGTTAGTATGCAAGCAGTTAAGTACAGCAGGGTCAGCTGTGCTAAATCGAGAGTCAGTTTGGGAGCTCAGCAAAGCTTCTTAGTGCCAAGTGGCTTATTTCAGAATTCCAGTTAAAGAGGAACTGAACAGGCTTGCACATATCCATGTACGTCTGTGATGGGGTGTTTACCCACTGACATTGGTACAAAACTGAAAATTGGACTGGCTTATTCCAGCAAGTATAACATCAAAATGGAACCTTTTTTTTTTTTTTTTTTAGGACATGGACAGGTGTTTTCATAGAATCATAGAAAAGTTTGGGTTGGAAGGGACCTTTAAAGGTCATCTAGTCCAACCTCCCCTGCAATGAGCAGCGACGTCTTCAACTAGATCAGGTTGGTCAGAGCCCCATCCAACCTGACCTTGAATGTTTCCAGGGATGGAACACCTACCACCTCTGGGCAACCTGTTCCAGTGTTTCACCACCCTCATTGTAACAAATTTCTTTCTTATATGTAGTCCAAATCTTCCCTCTTCTAGTTTAAAGCCATTGCCCCTTGTCCTGTTGCAACAGGCCCTGCTAAAAATTCTGTCCCCATCTTTCCTATAG
>VYXH01010960.1:19849-31303 GCA_013397275.1 Burhinus bistriatus | reverse complement strand
CTCTCCAAAAGGCACCTGAAAGTGCAAAAGCAACGACCCCGGGGACGCCGGTACCGGGATTCGGCCACGTCGCCCTCCCGGCGAGCCGCGGGGGAGCTCACCCATCCACCCGTTCGTCCGTCCATCCCGGTACGGCTTCGGCATCGGCGACGGGCGGAAAGTCTTGACTGAGATTGTTCGAAAAGCACCACGCGGTTGTTGTCATCGTTGGGTTTTGTCGTTGTTGTTGGTTTTGTTTGTTTTTTTCATCTTTTTGCGGGAAGAACGGCGATCCGTAGGAAGGAGGGATGGCACCCGGGGAGAGAAAAAGCACCGAGCCCCGGCGGTGCTCACCACCGCGCCGACTCGCCGGCACCGGTGGGGAAGGCGGACCGGCGGGGGTTTTGGCCAGCCAAGTCTTGGAATTCGCTCTTCCCAGAGCCGATCGCACGGAGAAAGTCCCCCGGAGACGGAAAGCACCAGACTTTAGCAACAGTGATGTACAGAGAGCAACACTAGCTATTCACAGTTTGGGGTTGGTTTGTGTTTTTTTCCTGTTTTTGTATTTTTTTTTTTTTTCTTTGTTTTTGTCCTGTCGGCTCCTTTAGAGATGCCGCCGCCCCCCAAGTCCGAGCCTGAGTGCGGCACCCCGGCAGCGGCAGTCCCCAGCCCGGACGTGTCCTGAGGTCTCCGGCGCTAGGAAAGACACCGGCTCTCTCCGTCCTGGCGGAGCCGATCCCACAAGGAGCTGAGCGAAGACGCGCCGTCCCGGGACATCCCGCTTGCGAGCGGGTCTCCCGTCGCTGTAAGAAAGGACTCCTCAAGTTGCAAAATAGGTATTTTTAGGTCCTTGGGGGAAAAAAAAATTCAGATGTTCAGCGTGTCCGGCTTACGGTAAAGCAAACGATCCCGCCAGCCCCCACGCGCTGGAGCTGGAGGGAGTCACCTCTTGCCTTTAAGCTGGTTTGGTGTTTGGGTTGTTTCTTATTTGTGTTCAGGGTTTGGGCTTTTTTTTTTTTTCGATGTTGGCTTTTTTTTCAAAGATCGGCTTTGTCAGTGTCGCCGGAGTAAAAAATAAAATAAAATAAAATCCAATAAATAGGCATTTTTAAGTGGAATTAAAAACCTCTCCTTTGCGAAAGGACGCTATAAACTTCTCCCTCCGTTCGCGCGGCGCACGAGGCTAGATTAAAAAAATGCGGAGATATAAATATGAGATTACCGAAAAGCGTCAAACAGCATCGTTCCTCTTTTGTTTTTGTTTTTTTTTCCTCCTATCGAGTTTTGCTTTTGTTTGCCAACTCCTCGCCAAGCGCGGCTCTCCGACAGCATGCGCCCGCGCCGGCTCCGCTATTTCCGAGTGCGCATGTTGGGTTCGCTTTCTGTGGGTTGGGTCGTTGGGTTTTTTTGTTGTCATGTTTTGCTTCGGTTTTGTCTATTTTTCTTCCNTTTTTTGTCTCCTTTTTTTTTTTTTTTTTTTCTTTTTTTTTTCTTTTTTTTTTTTTTTTTTTTTTTTTCTTCTCCCCCACACCCGAGGAGAAAGCACCACGAAGCAACGCCGGGCTCCGGCGCTGCCGAGGGTTGAGGTAAGATGGGGCCGCGGCCGGTTGCCTCCGTCTCAGATCCAGCGGCTGTAGGGGCCCGTCACCTTGGTGTAGGCGTAGGAGGACACAGTGATGGCGGAGTTGGTGGGGATGGCCACCGCCTGCCGCGTGGGGACCGAGTCCCTCCTCTCCTTGCTGGGCGCCTCGCTCGCCAACGCGCCGCCCCACTTGCGTTTCTTGGCGAAGGCTTTGGCGTCCGGCGGGAGTCCCAGGCGCGCCGCCTCCTCTTGCCGAGCTCGAGCCCGCTCCGCCAACTGCTTCATCTTGGCCTCCCACAGCGCCAGGCCGTGGTTGGGCTGGTTCAAGTTCTTGTGTTGGTAGAAGACCAGGGAGATGCGGGTGGGGTGGCAACGGTTGGGTTTCTTCAGCGGGGTGGTGGCATGGAGCTCGCGGCGGGCACACTCGATGAGGATGGAGCCGTGGGCGGGCGCCACCGCCACCCCGCCGATGTTCTCGTCCAGGAAGTTGTGCTCGCTGTCCGACCACTCTTCCTCCTCTTCCTCCTCCTCCTCTTCCTCCTCCTCCTCCTCCTCCTTCACCGCCTTCTCTGGCAGATCCTCCTCCAGGCCGAAGGGGTCCCACGGCTTCTCCCGGCGGGGCCCTGCTGCCCCCTTCTCACCCACCGCTGCCTCCCATGGCTTCTCCAGCAGCCCCGGGCTGGGTGCTGGCGTCCTCCGCTCCTCCACCTTCACCGAGCCCCACGGCTCCTCGGAGAAGCCGGGCAGCCCCGGCAGGGCCGAGCCGAAACCCAGCGGCCCCAGCAGACTCGAGGTGCCCGTGCCGGCCAGCGCCGCCTCCCCCAGCTTGCAGGGGCTCCACGGTTTCGGCAGCAAGCCCGTGCCGCGTGCCGCCGTCGCCGCCTCTCTCGCCAGGACGTTGGGCCACTGCTTCTCCGGCGGCGGCAAGCGCGCGGCCACGTCGAAGGCGCTTGGCTTCTCCCGCCCGCCCGAGCCCGGCGTCAGGGCGCTCCATGAGCCCTCTGCCGTGCTAGTCCTCTCGGGGGAAGACATGCCCCGGGATGCTTTGAAAGGGCTCCACCGCTGCTCCGGCCCCCCGCCACGCGCCGGGATGGCTGGCAGGGATAAGCCGGTGCCGGGCATGGCTGCCCCACCGGGAAGGGGCTCGATGGCAGGCGGAGGGGCTGGAGGCTCCTGCTTGATGGGCCGGCTGCCGAAACAGTTCTGTGCAAACGGCGGCGCCTCCTCCGAGCCTGAGTTAGTCCTGTGCGCCCCGGCTGCCGCCGCTGCTTTCTGCTGGCTGGCATAGCGGTTAGCCCGCTCGTAGGTGCGCTGGTGATGGTTTTTGCTCCGGACGCTTTGCGGGATGGGCTCGGGGAAATCGGCGTTCCCGTAGGCGTGGTTGAGGTTCTCCTGCAAGGCTGGGACATCGGGCTTCTTCTCGTAGCCGTTGCTCACCCAGCTGCTCCCGCCCCTCTCGGGCGTCCCGTAATTCAGAAATTGTGAGGGGAACACGTGGTTGCTGGAAAAACCGTAATACCCGAAGGAGGGAAGTGCGAACTTGGAGTGAAACCCGTTCACGGAAGGCAGATTGGGCTGTGCATAGTAGGAATGGTAAGAGTAAACACTGTTCATGCTGTACGGGTCGGAGGGCCGGCAGCTCCCCAGCACCGAGTAGCTCTCCACCACTGCGTTGCCGTTGTACTTGAAGGCGTTGTAATGGCTCTGCGGCTCCACCTTGATGGAAGGTTTCAGTGGCTGCGGGGGCAGCCCACTTTTCAACGCCATACCTGCGGGCACAGCACATACACAGCCCCTGTGACCTGCCGGTCGAGAAAGCCACCAGTGGGGAGCGAGGACCCCAAAAACTCGGCCGGGCTCCAAAATCCCACGGTGATGGCAGAGCGCAGAGGTCAGCATCGCCCGGCATCGCCCGGTGGGCTGGCACCGATTCACACCCAGGCTCTCGGCTGTGGCGAGAGCTCCCCACCACACCGCAGTACAAGGAAAAATCCCAGCACCACAAAAATGCCATCCTGCACCCCGGCACACTGAGCACTCAACACCACCAGCCCGAGAAAGCCCCCAACCGCATCCCCGTCCCCTCGCGTGCTTTCCGGACGGCTCGGGGCAGCAGGACCTCGGCTCTGCCCCCGTTACCTGCGTTTTGCTGGAGCGTGGGGAGCTCCAGCGCTTCCTGCTTGATCTTCTCTGGCGTCATCAGCTTCTCTTTCTGCAGCTTCTTCTTCTCCGCAGCAGCTTTCTTGGCTTCCAGCTGCCTCTGCCGGCAGGACTTGGCGGGCTCGGGCAGCTTGCGGACCTCGCGGGGGAAGGACGTGAGCACCTGGATGGCCCCACTGCCCACCTTGGCGTTTTGGTTCTCCTCGCTGCCAAACTCATCCGTGCTGGACATCTTGTAGAGGGGGAGGACGTGCAATTGCTCATCTTCAGGGATCTTCCCCACCACACGATTGTCTTCCTTCGTCAGCGTGCAAACCTGGGGGAGTGCAGGGTGCCATCAGCGGGACGCTGCCAGGCGCAAAACCTCCTCCTCCTTATACCACATCAATGCGAAGTCACGCCAGCCTGGCATCCCCCCCAGCCTGCACCGGTCCCCAGCCAGCATTCGGAAACCTCCTCCGGCATTTGGGTCGGACAAAAGCAAATGCGCAGTCCTCGTTAGCACCGTGCTTTCGTATAGCCGGGGTGGCTTCAGCACCCCACGGACCTGAAGGGTTTCATTTGAGGTGTGCAAACACTGAGGACCGGCCACTGGAGTCACACAGGTTGGGGACAGCGGGGACCGAGCGGCTCAAAAAGGAACATCCTGAAATGGGGGGCAAGCATCCCAAAAAGCCCTGGGGGCCACCTGCTTACCACCGTGCAGCCGTTGTAGAGGTTATGCTGATCTTTGTGAGCATGAGCGCAGAAGTCCATGCACGCCGTCACTCCTGAGAATGGCCTCCCCTCCTTCAAGCCCAGCCGGCAGTCTATCGCGATGTCCTCGTTGGTAACCTGGTGGGAAGAGAAGAGGGCTGCGGTTATCCGAAATCTCCTACGCGCCACCACCCGGCACCCATTTCTGCCTGCTGCCGGGCCGGTGTGCTCCGAAGGGGACGAGCGGGTGGCCGGTACCTGGTTTTGGTAGGCTTGCGGCGCTAGCCTCTTGTAAAGCGGAGCAACCTCGGTGGCCAAGTCCTGAAAGCTTTTCCGGAGCAGCTCTTCCTGAGGTAGGGAAAAGAGAAGGCTGTCACCCAGGGGTTTCAGCAGCAGGGACACAACTGGGAACAGAGCCCCCCACAACACCACGCGGCATCCAACCCTTCCCATGATGTCCCTCATCACGCAAAGTACGTGGCTTAAATTCCCGGTGAGGTTTTGGCCATTCAACCTCCAGGCCCAGCGTCTGTTGTGGTTTCGCTTGCTCGACCCCTGAGCCCTCTGGAATCTCCCCTGGGGTTTCTAGAGAGATCCCATTCATGCCACCCCATACCGGCACTTGCTATCACACCAAAAGTCCTGGCTTGGGGACACCAAGGCGAACCTGCCCTCCAGTTTCACCAGGTTGGCTTTCTTACCCCCTGTCTCCCTAATTCATCAAAAAGTCCACAAGGAATCCTATTTTCAGGCTTCCCCCCTGCAAAACTTGGAGCTGGGCGTAAAAGGAGGTCCGAACCCACAGCCCCGCCGGTGCTGCTCCGCTCTGCCCGTGTCACCCACCTCTTTGGGATTGTCCCCCACCAGCCTGAACTTGCGGGGAGTTTTGCTCCGGGCGTATTTGCAGCCATTAAAATACATGCTCCAAGAGCAGCCGAAGGAGAAGGAAGCGCCGCAGGTGTTGGGGTCCTTGCCTTGGCACGCGCAGGTCCGGCTGCGGGAGGGACACCGCGGAAGAGCATCAGCCACCGGCACGGTGACGGCAGCTCCGAAAACAGCGGGGATCCCCATATCCCCTTCCTAGCCCGTCTCCCCAAACTGGATCGGCGGTGCAGTGTGACTTACTCATCGTTCAAGCCGCAGCGGCGGCTGGTGGGGTTGCCATACTTGGTGAGGGTGTCAGTGAGCTCCTGGTACAGCGTGTCACCCAGCGTGCGGGGGATTCCCTCCCAGGCCAGGATCAGGATGATGATGACGGCGTTCTGGCAGTGGTGGCCGGCCCGGTGTCGCACCAGGCACAGCAGCTTCTCCTCTTGGTTGTGTCTCCGGATGACCTGGAAAACAGAGGAGCCAATTTGGATCGCTCCAATGGCAAACGTCTCCCAGGATGGGGAAGACCCCAAAAGCGGGTTCTGGCTGCTTTCCACAGCACTCCGTGGGGATTTGGGGGGGCAGAGCTGTGGGGACTCCCATGGTTGCATCCACCCCCATGGGCTTTGGGGTGCTGAGGGGGTCAACATGCCCGACCCGGGGGGTGCAGGCACGGACGTGCTGTTCGGTTGGTGCCGACAGTGGGAAGCCCCGTGGAGTTTCCTCGGGGGCGGCTACCGCTCTCGCTTCCTCCTTGCCAGCCACAGATCGAGCATCCCACCCCTGCCCGCAGCAGCCACTGCTGGCGGGGGACCTCCTCGTCCCCAGGCGGGGAGGGGACGGGCAGGAATGTCACCCCAGGGAGGGCTCCGAGGTGGGGACGAAAGCCGGGGGTGCAGGCACTCACCCACTTGGCGATGGGGCAGCCCCGGGAGCTCTTCCCCTCCTTCCCCGTGTAGATGACCTTCTCGATGCGGATGGCCTTGCCCTTCTCGCCGTACCTGCCAGGGGACGGGCGTCAGCCCTGCTCACCCCCACCACGCTCACGAGTTCCACTCCCCAGCCCCTCATGGGCCCCTCTCGAGCCCCCACTCACCTCACGGGACCCCACTCATCCTCACGGGACCTCACTCACCTCACGGGACCCCACTCACCCTCACAGGACCCCACTCGCCCTCACGGGACCCCACTCGCCCTCACGGGACCCCATTCGCCCTCACTGGACCTCACGCGCCCTCATGGGACCCCACTCACCCTCACAAGACCCCTCATGAGCCTCTACTCGCGCTCACAGGCCCCCACTCACTCTCAGGAGCCTCCGCTCACCCTCACAGGATCCCACTCTCCTTCACTGGACCCCACGGGACCCCGCTCGTCCTCCTCAGCCCCCGCTCATCCTCATGGGACACCCTTCACCCTCAGGGGACCCCCATCCACCTTCACAGGACCCCACTCGCCTTCACAAGACCCCAGAGGCCCCCGCGGGCACCGGTTCACCCTCACAAGCACCAACTTGCCCTCATGGGATCCCTCATCGACCCCCACTTGCCCTTACAGGACCCCTCTGAAGTCCCGGTTCTCCCTCATGGGCTCCCGCACACCCTCGTGAGATGCCATTTGCCCTCACGGCCCCCCAGGACAGGGCGGCGTGGGGCGAGGGCCCTTACCGTTCCTCCATGAGCTCCCTGATGGATGCCACGGTGGGTCCCGAGCCCAGGTGGGTGTAATACGGCCCCTCGTCCTTCTCCACGATTTGCTCTGCAGAGGCCGGGGGAGAACAGAGATTGCAGGGTTTGCGCATCCGCCAGCTGCCCCAAAGGATGCCAGACCCCCCACATTGCCTCAAACTGAGCACTTTTGCACCAAAAACCAAAGGCTCCTTGGCAGCATTTCCCCCTAAGAGCATCAGGGAAGGGAAGCTGCAATTAGGGGTTCGTTAAACAGCCCATCGGCTCCTCTTCGTTTTCTGCTCCCAGCACTAAAACGCCGCTGGGGATTGAGGGGATGGGTGCTCAGACCCGCACCCTTCGGGGATCCAAAAACCTCTCCGAGGGGCCGCAGCCCCTCTGAGCATCCCGGCAGCAACTACGGCTCCATCCCGGCATGAGGGATTTGCGCCAGCCGCTCGAGCGCGGTGCATTTTGATGAGCTCTGCCGAGAAGAAGCGATTAGCGGCGGCAGGCAATTCGACATACAAACCCCACCCCGACCCCCCTGCTCCCCGCCAGCTCCCACCCTGCACACCCGCCTGGCCCTGCTCACCGGGACTGGCCCGGCTGAAATGCAGCCAAAACCATCGTGGGATGATTTTGGGGCTGAAAACTACTGCTGCCCGCTTTCAGGCTTCTCCGGAGGATTTGGGGATGCTCATGGGATGCCCTGAGCTGGCTGAGCCTGTGCAAGGAAGGAGATGCTGCACGAGGAAGAGGCTGAAGGCTGCTGGGGGCTACGGGAGGAGGATGCCGGGCTACGGGAGGAGGATGCTGGGGGCTACGGTAGAAGGATACCAGGCTTCAGGAGGAGGATGCCGGGGCTACGGCAGAAGGATGCTGGGGGCTACGGCAGAAGGATACTGGGCTTCAGGAGGAGGATGCCGGGGCTACGGGAGAAGGCTGCTGGGACTACAAGAGAAAGCTGCCAGGGCTTTAGGAGAAGGATGCTGGGCTACAGCAGATGGATGCTGGGCTATGGTAGAAGAATGCAGGACTATAGAAGAAGGATGCTGGGCTACAGGTCAAGGATGCTGGGCTACGGCAGAAGGATGCTGGGGGATACAGCAGAAGGATGCTGGGCTTCAGGAGGAGGATGCTGGGGCTACAGGACAAGGCTGCTGGGCTATGGCAGAAGCATGCTGGGCTTCAGGAGGAGGTCGCTGGGGCTACAGGAGAAGGCTGCTGGGGCTACGGGACAAGGATGCTGGGCTATGGCAGAAGGATGCAGGGCTACAGCAGAAGGATGCTGGGCTACAGCAGAAGGATGCTAGGGCTACAGAAGAAGGATGGTAGGGCTACAGAAGAAGGATGCTAGGGCTACAGAAGAAGGATGCTAGGCTACGGGACAAGGATGCTAGGCTACGGGACAAGGATGCTGGGCTACGGGACAAGGACGCTGGGCTATGGGAGAAGGATGCTGGGCTACAGGACAAGGATGCTGGGGCTATGGCAGAAGGATGTTGGGCTACAGGAAAAGGATGCTGGGCTAGGGGAGAAGGATGCTGGGCTAGGGGAGAAGGATGCTGGGGCTATGGCACAAGGATGCTGGGCTAGGGGAGAGCGATGTCGCAGGCTACAGAAGAAGGATGCTGGGCTACAGCTCTGCAAGCAACACCCCCCCAGCAGCAGCAAACCCCTCGGGGTTTTTAGGGCACAAAGGTGCCAGCACGGGAAGCAAAGGATGCTCTGGGCCACCGTGGTGGCACAGGGATCCACCCCCCGCACACAGGGATGCTCCAGTGCCATCAGGTGGGATGCATCCAGCACGAGGGCCGGGTGTGATCCGTCTTTCCATCCCTCTGCTCTCACCGCCCTGATTTTCATTCCCGTCATGTCTAACTGGCTGGGCGCCAGGGCGAGGAGAAAGCCGGGCTCAGCTGGGCTGCAGCTGTCCAGACAGAGATCAATACGGGACACGCAGCGAAGGCTGATTTTATTACAGCGTCTAACAGCACAGGCACCTAATAAAGCCCCGAGTCCCGACTCCTACTTAATTGCTTTCTCTCACCGCTTTTCCTTGAGAAAATGGGAGAGAGGTGGCAGGGGGTGGGAATCCCCCCTCTCCCAGCCCCTAAACCCCGCTGCAAAAGAAAAAGCAAGCCGAATCTTTTCCTGGCAACACAGGGCGAAACTCCGAGACCAGTTCGAGCGGCTCCAGAAAAGCCTTTTATTTGCTGGGTGCCGTTTGGGCTAATTACTGCTGCCATTTACGAGCAAATAAATAAATAATCATAAGCCCTGCTAATAAAGTGCAGCTTGCGCTTGGCCCGAGGCCACCTCTCCCAGCGGCGCGGGGGTTTGTTTTTCCGGCTGGATGCCCCAAATCCTCACCCTGCTCCTGCCAGGGGAGACCGCAGCTCCGACGTAAATTTTGGGGAGGAAAGATCCAGCTCCCAGTGCTCGGATGGAGCTGGACTGCAAGGACCGTGTGGGAAATCTCCAGCACTTGCTGCAAAGTCTAACGAATGCCAACACACACCAAAAAAAACCACCAAAAAAATCCCAAATCCAAGAGTTTGGTGCCTTTTCAATGTATCCTGCTGGGATTGGCCACTGAACAACCCACCATCCCGGCAGCAAATAACCCAAACCAGCTAATTCGGTTTAAAATAGCAGGAATAACTAGGCGAGCTGGATTTTAGGTGGGTTTTGGCGCTCTATGGGATTTAGCCAAGCAGTTAAGCGAAGGCAAAACCCAACAGCCCTTTGGTTTTGCTGCTCTTCCAACCCACTCCGGCACAGCCAGGTCGGCATCGGCACCACCTCCGTGGTGACACAGGGGCCACTCAGCGCTTGCCGTCCGACCGTAAAAATAAGAGAGGAGAAGAGAAAGCAAAAGAGGGCTCTGCAGCATCGGGGTTTTGCCATGCAAGTGCCGCATCCCCCCCAAAAAGCGGGGTCTTTGCCGGCGCTGCGGCATTGCTCCGTTATTTATCCAGGGCAATCCCACCCTGCAAAGCCACCTCCTCAAAATGCCACCCCTGGGGCCCGCCGCCACCCTGGTAAATCCTCCGGCACGGCCGCTCGCTCACCGACGCAGTCACAGGTGGGGAACTCCGCTTGCGCCCGCTTGGCCGGCGTGTCCAGGAGGCTTTTGGTCGGCGTGTCCAGGTATTTCAGCGGCGACTCCAAAAAACCGCTCAGGGTGGGCGTCAGCGGCACCTCGTCCTTGGTGGGTGTCCCGTCGGCGTCATCCGCGTCCGGGTTTTGGCTTTCCTCAGAGTAAAAGCACGTGGTGGACACCACGGTGATAGCACCAGAAGACTCGATTTTGATCTGTTTGGGGGACCGGGCGGTGAAGGGGGGCTCTGAAAGTGGCCCCTTCCCCGGCGAGAATGAAAAGCTTTTGGGTCCGGTTTGGGGAGCGCTGCTCGAAGCCGGGGTGGCGGCAGTGGGGGGCACTTGCAGGGCCGGTGCTGGCCCCCCCGGCAGCTCGGCAGCCCCAGGGGCAAGCGGGGCGGGTGTCTCGGGGGGCTGCAGGTTGAAATTCTCCCCGAATTCAGCTTCAAATTGCCGGATTAGCTCTTCCAGCTTGTCATCCACCACGATGGGGGTCGGGGTGGCCGGCAGGGGGGCGGCCGGTGCTTCCTCTGAGCCGGTCGAGCCCGCCGGCACCAGGTGAATTTGGGGGCCCCCCCCGGGGGCACCCCTTTCCTGAGAGTCGGGAGCCGGGGGGCTGCCGTCAAGGGGATTCGGCAGTGGGGGGCGAGCGGTGGGCTGGGGTAGTGCAAGAGGCTGGAGCGGGAAGGTAGGCGGCAGCGGTTCGGTTTGCATCTCTTCGGCGGGGGGTTCGGCGGGCGCCCGAAACCCCTCCAGGCTGATCTGCCAGAGGGGCAGGAAGAGCGGCTGTGAGTCCTTCTGCTTCGCCTTCTTGATCTGCACTTGCTTACGAAGCGGTTTGGCCGGGGGGGGCTTTTCGGGCGGCGTTTTCTTCTTTTTCTCTTTGGCCTGCTTTTCGAAGGGCTTGGGGGCGACGGCCGGGGCACTGGGAGCCCACCAGCCGCTCGGCCGATCCGGGGGTGCCGCCGCTGCTGCCAGGCTTTGCTCGAGGAAAAGGCTGCGCTTGTGGTGGAGATGCTGCTGCAGGACCAGCTGCGTCTTCTTGTGCAGGTCGGGCTCCGGCGGTGCCGGCGGCAAACGGGGGCCGCCCGGCGCATCTTTGCCAGGTCCTCGTTCGGGAGGCTCCGTTTTCAGCACCGTCGCTTTGCCAGCCGTCACTTCGGGTCTCTTGAAAGCTGCCTTGATGTAGTCGTCGGCGTTACCCAGCAGCTGCTCCAGCTCTGCCATGGGGTCTCCAGTCCCTGCTGCCCCCTCGGCCTCCAGCCCCCACGCTGCCGCAAAACCCCCCTGGGGAGGTGCCGTGCCAAAAAATGGTTCCGGCACTGCTCCCGGCTCCGGCGGATAATGGGGCTCATCCCCTCGCTGCCATGCAGCTCCTGGCGGGGCAAGGGGACT
>VYXH01010959.1:2369-15417 GCA_013397275.1 Burhinus bistriatus | reverse complement strand
GTCATGACCTAGGATTAATAATTTTCGGCCTGATGGCTTTGATGCTCCACTTTGTCTATATTGCCAATATTGCCATAATTTCCATGGAATGCTAGCATATGTATGTGAGACATTTGATGCCAAAAGGATTAATAAACATTGTGTATATCCAAAGNCATATTCTGTTGATCACAACTCCTGGGACGGCAGCAGTGTAAAAAAACATCCACCTAATTCTTCCTTCCACCATTAGAGATTAGCTTATGGCACAGGTTAACAACTTCCCAGTTGTATAGTCTAAAGCACTAGACAGTTATGCAGGTGTATCCTGTTTTATGTCCACAGTCTCAGAAAACACCTATGCAAACTAAATCCTGAGTGCCCAGCACTCAGATGCATAATTCAGATAAAGTGGGTTTTCCTTTGGGAGATCTTGAATAACAACATGCTTGGTTTTCTCCTTTAATTATGTGAGGAACATAAATATCTCAATGATTGTATGTGAATGAAATAATTTTATTGGAGTCATGCATTTAATGAAAAACTAACAAAAATGGATATATAGGAAAGACAATTAAAAGACAGTCAAGGATTATGTGAATTTGGGCCTTATTTCTGTGTACTAAAAATTCTCCCTCAGATGAAGTGTATTTATATCATCTTTACTGTTCTTTCAAACTTTGCCAGGCTTTAAACGTTGTGATGAAAGTCACCCTCTTTCTGAGATTCGTGTTGGCTTTCAAAGGTTTTTGCTCTTTCCAGAAGCTACAATGGTGAGAAATAGGTCGTATGGACCTATTAAGGAAGCGATTGGTGGCAGTCAACATGGCTTCACTAAGGGCAAATCGTGCCTGGCAAACTTGGTGGCTTTCTACGACGAGGTTACAGCATTGGTGGATAAGGAGAGAGCAACAAATGTCATCTACCTGGACTTGTGCAAGGCTTTTGACACTGTCCCACCTGATATCCTGGTCTCTAAATTGGAGAGATACGGATTTGATGGATGGACCACTCGGTGGATAAGGAATTGGCTGGATGGCCACACCCAAAGAGTTGCAGTCAATGTCCAAGTGGCGTGCAGTGACAAGTGGTGTTCCTCAGGGGTCAGTACTGGGACTGGTACTATTTGATATCTTTGTTGGTGACATGGATGTAGGGACTGAGTGCACCCTCAGCAAGTTTACCAATGACACCAGGCTACGTGGAGCAGTTGACACACTGGAGGGAAGGAATGCCATCCAGAGGGACCTGGACAGGCTTGAGAGGTGGGCCCGTGCCAGCCTCATGAAGTTCAATAAGGCCAAGTACAAGGTCCTGCGCATGGGCCAGGGCAATCCCTTGCACAAGTACAGGCTGGGCAGGGAATGGATCAAGAACAACCCTGAGGAGAGGGACCTGGGGTGTTGGTAGATGAGAAGCTCAGCATGAGCCAGCAATGTGCACTCGCAGCCCAGAAGGCCAACCACATCCTGGGCTGCATCAAAAGCAGCATGGCCAGCTGGTCAAGGGAGGTGATTCTGTCCCTCTACTCCACTCTCGTGAGACCCCACCTGGAGTACTGTGTCCGGTTCTGGAGCGTCCAACATAAGAAGGACACAGACTTGTTGGAGCGGGTCCAGAGGAGAGCCACAAAGATGATTAGAGGGTTAGGCTGAGAGAGTAGGGGTTGTTCAGCCTGCAGAAGAGAAGGCTCCAGGGAGACCTTATAGCAGCCTTCCAGTATCTGAAAGGGGCCCACAAGAAAGCCGGAGAGGGACTTTCTACAAGGGCATGTACCGATAGGACGAGGAGTAATCGCTTCAGACTGGAAGAGGGTAGGTTTAGATTAAATTTTAGGACAAAATTTTTCGCTGCGGTGGTGAGGCACTGGAACAGGTTACCCAGGGAAGCCCTGGAGGCCCCATCCCTGGAAGTGTTCGAGGCCAGGTTGGATGAGGCTTTAAGCAACCAGGTCTAGTGGGAGGTGTCCTTGCCCATGGCGGGGGGGGTTGGAACTAGCTGATATTTCAGGTCCCTTCCAACGTAAACCATTCTACGATTCTATGACAACTCAGACAATTTTCCAGTAAGAGGTGGGAGGCCATAAGATTTTGTCCACCTTCTAGGCTGTGGGAAATAATATTTATGTCACCTCAACAAAGTGTCCCTGATGACCTTAAATAAGTGCATGGATTTCAAAGAAAGTTGGCTGAATTTGCTAATGAGATTTCCTTGGAACTGTCCCTGTTGAGCTGGAAGGAAAGAAATTAAACAGTTATATAGCATTGCTTTTTCCGTGATAACATGTATGAAACAGATTTTCCTCATTAACATGTATATGCATACCAGACTATTAACAGAGAGCTGGTGAACAGGTATATTCTACCTGTAATTTATTGCTACTAATTATTCCACAGTGGAAGAATTTGTATCCTAGGCCCAGCCTTAAGATTTTAAGATTGGCTGATGTCTTGGAGATGCTACACATTCACACTTCAGTTAACCACAGAATTTTGCATGGCTCCATCCATTCTTTAGTCCCATCACCGGCCTTCATGGAGGGCCACGCATGACGATTCCTGACGATTCATTTGGCTGTTCATTGAGACCTTTTTGAAGTAGATTCTGCATCATCTTTTGACAACCCCTTCTTTCCCCTTTCTCCCTTCACCACCAGACTGCACAATTCCTCCAACAGCAAGGATTTCCTTTCTCTCTCTTACATTGAGAACTCAGTTTTATTCGATCATTCCGTCAAGAACAGATAAAGGAATTCATGAATGTCTTCTTTTTCTCGCCATGTATAAAAAGATTGGTGCAGGTATGATCTTCTCTCCTCTTCCTTTCTACGGCCACAATCTTCTAGACTAAAACATTCATTCTTCAAATGCTCACTCAGATGTGGTTTCTCTTTTTCCTCTCAAAATTTGCAGTATATTGCTTTCTACAGATGTACGTCCAAGTGAAACTGAGGAACATATCTCGGGAACACCAATGACTTTTCCAGTGGCTTAGAAATCCCAATATGCTCTTGCTGTGACATTTTGTTTTACTGTCAATTGCAGAAACTTAGAAATATGATAGAGAAAGGCTCATGATGGCAATTTATGTCTAAAAATAGAGACGTTTGCCTCAGTCCCTGTCATTTACACTTTAGGGATGGTAATCCCCTTACCTTCCAGATGGACAATGCATTCTTTGGACCTTATCAGAGGAATCTCTTTCAATTAAAATGTCATCTGTATGTTGATATACTATCACTCCTGGTTTCAGTGGGATTTGTTCTAATTCCTGAGCTAAATCCTGATTTAATGATGCAGGGCTGTGTCTGAATCCTTGAGGTAATTGGATAAAAGTGTACTGAATTCCACCCCAAGTGAATATTTCTTGACCTTCTGGTTTTAAGGAGACCATGAAAATCATATCTTTTACATCCACGGCAGCCACCCAAGGATGGGCCTTTTTTCCCTATAGTATAAACAAGATACGTGATAAAAGAGATGGCAGCATGTAGGCATCCACTATTTTTATTCAGTTTACCATCAAACGCCAGGTGCCATTATGTTTATGAACAGGGCACAGGGGAATTATATGGGGAATGAGTTATCTCAATAGTATGCCATCATTCTAAATCCTGAATAAAAGTAGTTATGTCTAGTGTGTCTTTAGGGATAATACAATATTGTCATACATGAATCAAGGTACTTTTGGGTAAATTAGGTGTGACCTGTAAACTCGAGGGCAGTAGAACCCTCAGTTGGTATTTTATCTATAGTGACTGCACAGTGTTGAATCTGAGGGTTTGGCACCCAATGCCTAATGTGCTACTAATGGTCTGGAATTTTAATATATCCATAACTAATATATTTAAGGTCCCTACTGGCACTATGGGTCTCAATGTTCTTCCATTTGGCAGGGTCAACTTCATCAAAACTACTGGGAGCTTTTGTCTTTTTCGAGCGATCCAAGCTATATAAATCTTTTCTTGTTATCTGGATTAGTCCAGGGGTGTTCCTAGCCTTACTGATGGGTATTGAGGCTCCTGTGTACATGAGAAAAGGGACAGAATATTTATCATTTATGACCAAAGGTATACAAGGACTTTTACTAGTATTAATTCCAAAAATTTCAGCCACTTCAGACAGGTTATCAAAACTCCGTGGGCTAGAAGTTGGGAGTTCCTCCATTACACTTTCAAAGATGGGGATGGGGCAGCAGAAGCAGCAATTTCCTCTAGCACCTTCCCAATATTTAGGCCTCAGGTGCAGTCCCTTTCACAATTATCCTATAGTTTCTGTAAAGTCTGGAATCTATCTATCTGGCCTGTCATAAATGTTGCTCCTTGCGGGGAGGCCCATAAATATCTCTGGTCCGGATCTCACTCCTGTCTGTCAGGTAGTCTTTTTGTGTGAGATTGATTCCTTCTAATGGGGACTCTTAGAATATTTTGTTCTTGTTCTTATTATTTTGACCTCCCTTTGACATTTGCACCGTCCTTACCTGTCCTTCCTTTTGGCACAACACCTTCTCAGGGATTCCCATAAAGGCTGTCCAATTCTGCAGCCTTTGAGCCGTCGTGGTGTTCTAGTCATGTGTTTTACTGTGTAACATTAAGGCCATGATTTCTGGTGCCCCAGATGCTGTATTTTGCAATAGCTTTGTCTTCCCTTCTGCTGTTGCTACATTATTTGTCTTCCCTCCTGATGTTGGACATCAAATTCTGGGGTATAACGCCTTGCTCATTAAGTACATCCTGGGCAGCCAGCATCAGTATCCACTTAGCTATTCTGTTGGAATTATTATAAGGAGGGGAAGGGTTATAACCTCACGGTCCTTGCAGCTGCCTGAGATCATGTATCATTGAAGATAATAGAGAAAAGTTGTTCTGCCCAGCCTCTGCGCTGGGGTTTTGAAGAAATATCCCTCCTCCCAAGAATATTTGACTCGCATCATTCTGATCAAGAATAATGGCTACAGCAGGACTATGCCACCCATCCTAACTAATCCTCAGCTGGTTTCTTCCCATACTGTAAGGACGTGTGCCTGAGCTGCTTCTGCATTGTATGACACAAAGGTTATAGTAATCTGAAGTGGGAGTGGGGGTGTACCTCCTGTGGCTCTGGCAGGGGCTGCAGGTTGTAGTGTGGCAGTGTTAGTAATATGGTACAAGAGGGCCATTGGGGTCGCACCTGTAACCTCATCTGGATCAGGCTCAGGTGGGGAAGGGGGGGAATAAAAGGCTCATTGTCATAATCAGTATCAGAATCATCCTTCTCTTCATCAGTTCCCAGCGCACAGATTTTTTGAATAATCTCACACTCTGAGACTGGGCAGGTACACTCTCTCTCTAGCTTTTGCAAAGCCAGAGGTCTAAGATTAGTTTCTTACCATTGAAGTTGTTGGGTCTTTCCATGACTACAAATTTCAAAGACAGCTGCTCATGCCTCTGCATCCTTAGCTCACCGTTCAGCATCTTGAACTCACTGCTCAGCACCTTTCAGCAAAGTTCCTGTGGCCATTAATGTCTCTGTGAGAAACGCAGTGAAGGGTCTGTGGAATTTGGATACTGAGGTAAAGTCTCTGTGCTCAAAGAACAATTCAGACTGGCCTCGCTCTCTCTTGTGTAAGCTGAGGGAGTGAAGACTCGCCTGGCCAGCATGCGATGCAGATAAGGAGGGAGCCCTGTGGAGGCAGGACAGCCCTGCTTTTGGTCAGCGAAGACAAGATAACAGGTACCTGTGTAGTTCTTTGTTTCTTAGAAAGGCTATTGTGACTGACCTCTGCCTCATTACCTGTGAAATGCATATTAAAGTGACACCCCTGCATATGCTAATGAAGATTCCAGAGATCATGTCGCTAAACATATATCACTATAGCACTCGTTTCTCCACCCAAATCATACTATACGTCACCTAGGGGAGGGAAACCTTGTAATTTTGGGGATAAAAGACAGAGAAAATGACTGTTAAATTGGGAGAGAAGAATCTCGATACCTGACGGACCAGTTGATGGGCTGTGTTCTCTTCCTCCACCCCAGACAGGGACGCCTTCTGAGTAAGTGCTGCGCCTTTCACCCTCTGGTGAATGTTACCTCCAGGGTTGTTGTATTATTATCACTATTTTTGCTAGCAATATTAACCTTAATTAATAGCGTTATTGTAGTCAGTAAATTTATCAATGGCAATCTCGAATCTGTTCTGGAGCTCTCAATAAAATAGCTAATTTCGATTTTTTTGAATCTGACTCAGTGAAAGTCCTCTGCGGGGACTCTGATAGACAAATCAATGAAAGTCCTGGGACGCGGACAGACTAATATCAAAACTGCATTCCTTTTAACGCGACAGAGTCCCTTGCCTTCCTTTGTTTTATGTTTGGAAGTTTCCTGCCATTTTTGAAATTCTGTTCACAGTGTCTCCCAGTCAAGACAACTTTCAGTGATCCATTTCCTGTCCCCTTTCAGTGTTTTCAATCCCTTATTCTCTTTCATCTTAAGTGTTCTTCAATAGCCTTCTCCATGACCTGTGTATTTACTGTATCCCACTTCTGACATCAGTTAATGTCATGGTCACAACCTATAAGGGTTACCTGACCTGCGGGTGTGTAAAGATTATGACCATGGGTTCGTAGGATTCCATAATATGCAAAGACATGGAAACTTCATTTCCATTAATTACTTTATTACAAATTACTACTAGTAAAGCAAGAATATGTTGTAAGTTACTACAAAATTACCACCAGTAAATCAAGTACAAACTTATGATCATTTACCTATATGTTGTTTGAGGTGTTATCAGTATGGCACTCACCAAACAGCTCCCAGGAGTGGAGCCAATCAGCAACAAAAAAGTCTCACTTCGAAGATGGTCTGTGTTACAGAGTCCAGAGTCAGTCAGCCAGGCATCCCAGATGAGGGTCCTTTCTGTCAGGGAGATCTCACACAGAGAAGCTCGCTTTGGGTAGATAGTGAGTTACTTTTATATCTTTGGTGTAGATACATAAATGGGCATAAGTGTTGCAGATACATAATTGGGACACCAGTTCCTGGAACAGTTATTGCTGACTTCTGCTTTCCTAGAAGGACAGTTTGTTATTGTGGTTTCTTTGTTGTGTGCTTATCTCAGGCTCCAAGCTGTGCATATCAAGGACTTCCCAGCCTCCCAGCAAGTAGATACCCTTCCCTGTCAGTATTTTTCCATTATCAATGGGTTGCCTTTATGGCTGCTCCATCACTGTGTTTGTTCAGTCATAAGGAAAGAAGGCTCCAGAGGACCTTATTGTTTTCTACGAGTACGTAACAGAGGAGTATGAAGGAAGTAGAACCAAATCTTTTGTTAAAACCAGAATAAGATACAGTAATATAAGGTACTGCTTCAAGAACGCTTCCAATCCGTTATCGCTGTAAGCTGAAATGACTCCTGGTGGATTCCATATCCTTAAAATTGCCTCTTTCATTCTCTTTTCTTTTTCTTCCAGCATTGCTGAGCACTCATAGCAGCAATTAATATTACTTCTTATTGCTATTGCAATTATAATCTTGATTGTTTGTAATTTGTTTTGTTTTGTTTTGTTTGTAGTAGACAGTATAAGGCAAATATCTGATCATTTTACTAATAAGGTTCATACATTATCTGTGAGTTTGTTCACTGATGCTGCCTCATTTTTCTCCTGGCTTGCCTGGTCAGTTCTGGTGCTGTTGATTTTGAAATAAATACACAATAAATTAACTAAATCCACTTAATTCTTTGAATATTTTTTTTTGTCTTTTGAGGGAAATGTTTCTGAATAACTTACAATAATTTAAAATTAAGAAAGAACAGTATGATATAGCAGCTGTCATGGTTGGCACATTTTGTTCCTTAGAGTAACAAGCCAGGTGTCTGGAAAGCAGTGTACAGTGTCTTGTTAGTTGACCTCAGTTATTTGACATATCTGGAAGAGACTCAAATATTACATAAGGGTTATGGGAAACCTTTATCTTTCTGGAGAAGCTGAAATATTCTGAGTCATACTGATTATCCCACAGACCCAGAAATGTCATTAGAACCCTATGTTTAGTCAACTGAATCCAACCTAAGAACATCAATGACAGTAACAGGACCTTCAACATCTATCCTACATACAGACATCGACATAAGGGTGCAGACATGGATCCCTTAACTTACAACCCGATTTTTTTCTCCAGTCTATACCTCATTCTATGACATAGGTCAGTTTAGTGGTCCAAAGCTAGCAGATATGATGATAGAATCTCCATGATTGGAGATTATCAAAGCTTGCTTGGACAAGGGGCCTCAAGCTATCTGATCTAATTTGGCTGTGCTCGAAGTCGGATCAAATCAGAGAACACCAGAGGTCCTGTCCAACCTGATTTTTCATACATAGGGCTGAGGTGGAGAAGAACCACATCCTTCTGGAGCAGCAGTTGGAAGCCAAAGGCTACATTATAGGTCATTTAAAAGACACCAGGCAGTCAGGGTACATAAACTCCTCCCCAAGGTAAAGAGTCAATGGAGTCTAGAAAGTTACTGAAATGACCATATACAGACTTTACTCGGGTGATTCCTTGCCTTTACATAGAATCATAGAATTGTTTATTTTGGAAGGGACCCTAAAGATCGTCTAGGTCCAACCCACTTGCCATGGGCAGGGACACCTCCCACTAGACCTGGTTGCTTAAAGCCTCATCCAACCTGGCCTTGAACACTTCCAGGGATGGGGCCTCCAGAGCTTCCCTGGGCAACCTCTTCCAGTGCCTCACCACCCTCAGAGTGAAAAATTTCTTCCTACATACCATTATCTTCCCATATACAACCATAAAATCAATCATCTTGTAGCAGATAATCACTGAGATCATGTGATACGGTTTTGTATATATTTTCATTATTTTCTTTTTACTATTTTATTAATATTTCATTAAGGAGTTTAGTTTCTTTTTAAACTCATAAGTCTCTTTCTCTCTCCCCCCTCTCTCCCGGAAGAGAGATACTTTCCCTGCTCTGAAGGGGAAAGAGATAAAAAAGAACATCTGTCATTCATTTCAGTGGCCAGTCTGGCCCCAAATCACAACATGAGGTCACTACCTCTGCTTGTGTTTTGGACACCCTTGTCTCTTGATTAGTCCTCGCTTGTGGAGAAATGTCATTGTTGCTGCTCTCAGTAGCACTATACACTATGTGTTATGCCAAGGCACATGGAAATGAAACATGTAAACACTGAATAACCCCTTATTGCAGGTTAAGGTTTTTTTGTTTCCTGAGGGAGGAATGGTTGGTGTGTGTGGGAGCACTCATTAACAGGTATGGACAAAATGAGAGTTTCAAGGAAACTCAAGTGACTGTGAATTCCACTTGAAAATCATTAATAGTTTGGGGAAAAAAAGCTAAGAACGTTGGCAATGATGAAGTATATTTTACTCTTTATAAATTGTACTCTGATGCTCTCACAACAAGAGGTTTTATTTAAAAAAAACTATATTCAGTACTGTTACAGTAAAATACGTTTTTAAAATAATAGGGAAATTCAAATGGATTTTCAGAAAAAAAGAAATAAGAAAGGTCACTTAGCCTTTGGCTGAGATCCAAGTTTAAGCATCTTTATATGTACTTAGATGTGAACAGGAAACCTTAACTTCTGTAAAAGGTGGGTGTTTTTATATAAGACATATTATCTGGGAAGTGCTGAGGCATCTGATGCCTCCACACAGGGGAAGATTTGGTAGAGGATACATGGTAGACCTGTTTCTTTTCAGTAGCTTCACTGGGAGATAAGGCAGGATTGATTCAGTTGTCCAGACACATGCTGACCATCACTTGATCTGTTCTAGTGCATCCTCTCTGGCCTACTGATGTCCAGAAAGGACGCATCCGTGTTTTGGACACCGTCAGGCACTGAATTGCTCTCTAGACTCCATCACCTGCATTGGCCAGGTAGGGTGCTTAAGGCATCCCAAATGACATGACACCTCTGTGTGGGCAACTGAATCAAGGTGTATACCTCTGACTCTAGTGGGAGTTTAGGTAGATAGATGTGGACTGAGATGACTTACAGCATTCTGTCAGATTTCCAGCTGCCATTCTGAAAATGCACAAGTCTCCAATAGGTTCTATACTGTATCTGCGTGACTGCAAAGTTGTCTCCGGTGTCTAAGGACATCTAAAAGTATGTTAGAGGTCTATGTTTTGGCCTATTGATCCCAGCTTGCATTTAGATGTAGACACCTATATTTAGGACGCTAAATGCTAGTATTTTGATCTTTAACTGAGTCCCAACAATATGGTTTTGGGGCATACTTAGAATGTGTCCAAAATGCTCTGTAAGTGACCGTAGTTATGAGCGTATATGCTTTAAAATAGTTGAGTTTTTATTGATTTTGCTGGGTTTTCTCAAATGAAAATGAAAACCTTTGCACTGATTTTTTAAAGCTATCTTTTGCTGCCCATCTGAAAGGTATTTAGTGCATTTCACTTTTCAGCTGTCAAATTCACACTAGCCTGAGGTTGAGAAGTTAGTTGGTTAAGGTAGTCATCTAGTCTCCCTCTGCAGTCAGTGAAGTGAGATCAACACCCTAATAAATTCATTTTACTTCAAAAGAGGCTTCTAAAACTAGGGAACAGATCACCTCTTGGAGGTGCCTGTTTTCTTACCATTGACGACAGAGAAAGTCAAATATGTCAGCTTTGGACTTTGGAAAAGTAAGTGAGACAATATCCATCCTGTTACTGGAATATGGATTAGGATGATGACATTTCTCTTCTTTATGCAGTGTCTTGTGAAGTTTCTAGTGATGTACACCATTAGGCCCATAAAAATGGCTAAAGAAGGATTTGGAGGTTAACTGTTCCTTTCTTCAGACTCCCCTTGACTTTTTTGCACTGTTGCTGTTGATTTGGTATTGTCAAGCAGCAGAGGCAAAGCATTACACACTTGCACCATCACTAGAAATGCTCATTAGCAGAGATGCCAAGTGGGAGTCTATTTGCTTGTGTATGGAATAAATGCTGAAACGAGGGAGATACAGAGTCAAAAACAGAAAAGGGATCATTAGCCCCAGAGCACCCAGTCAGAAGCATGCAGGTAGTTCTACACAGAATAGGAGTATACATAAAGCATTTGGGAAGAGAAGACAGGTCAGAAGAGATTGCATTTCTGTCTGTGACTCACTAAATGCGGAGGAGGAAGGAAACAGTGAAGCTTATCCTGAAATTGTCATAAGGTAAGCATGCCTTTAACTTCCTGGTTGGCTTGTTTCATTTTATGCAGCCACTAGGAATGCGGTTCACCTTTCTTTCCTTTGCATAGTCTTAGACTTCAGAGAAAAATATAGAGAAGAGAACAGTAGCAACTGTGATGACATTTTTAATTGAAAAAACTGTTTGATGGAAAATGAGGGAAGAACATACTAGAAAGTCTGTCTTAACTAAGAAGAGCACTCCTGAACCACACAAATAATTATGATACATTGGGAAAAATCAATATGGATTTTCTAAAGATGTGAATTTCTGGAGTTTTAAACAAACAGGTAGATAAAACAAATGTGGTTATTACATTCTATTTGGATTTCCCCAGAGCTTTTTACAGAAATGAAGCTATTCTATAATAAAAGGAAAGAGATTTAATTTAATTTTAAAATAAATAAATAAAAAATCAAACATGCTAAACAGCAGTAAATGAATTCACGGACTCCTATGTTCAAGTTCATTGTATTCAAGATATAAATATTCCTAAACAATCTGAAAAATGAGTATGTGAACTCAGCTGTGGAGACCTACAGAAAGACTGGATTGCTTGAGTCATTAAGTTTGCTAAGATGGCAGGTGGAATTTGATAAAGACAAATCAGAAGTGCTGCGTCTGAGGAGAAGTAACAATCCTAGGGAGATGACCTGCTCTCTGTACTCTAAGAATGGGATTGATAACACTTCCAATAACTATGATAAGAACTTAGACAAGTACCTCATGTGACAATAAATATTTCAAAAACAATCTGTGTTGAGTCCTACCTTCATTTTTTTAACATACAAAAGCTTGGTGCAATGAATCCTATCTGCATCTAAGTGATCTGTCAAACATTGAAGGAATCATCCATATGTAAAACAGATTGAGGGTCAATAAAATATGAAAGGTCAAATTAAATTACTGTGAATACCTTGGGATAAGACTCATCTAATTCCATTTAGACATCTAAAAGATAAATGTAAAAGTCTGAGCAAGCTGTCAACAGTTCCCTGTGGTATCAATGAGACAGGGACCTCCAGAATACAATCCTGGAGAAGATGAAGTACTAAAATAGAAGAACCTAGGGCCACTTGGGATGCCCAGGACTTGTTTACCTGCAATCCAGGTGCACTGCTTAAGACTGACTTCCTCAAGACTGTCTTCTGTATCATGCCTGTGTCACATCTGTCAGCCACATGTAGAGATCTCTGGTACTCAAACACATTCATTGACCATAGACAATTATGTCTGACTTGGCTGGTTTTAGTTGGAATAGAATTAAATTTCTTCATAGTAGCTAGTATGGGACTATGTTTTGGATTTGTGCTGAGAACAGTATTGATAATACAGGGATGTCTTAGTTATTGCTGTGCAGTGCTTGCACAGCATCAAGGCCTTTTCTGCTTCTCACACCGCCCTGCCAGTCAGTAGGCTGGGGGTGGGCAGGAAGCTGTGAGGGGACACAGCTGAGACAGCTGACCACAACTGACCAAAGGGATATTTCGTACCATATGACATCATGCTCAGCAATAAAAGCAGGAAGAAGGAAAGGGAGGACATTCAGAGTTATGGCATTTGTCTTCCCAAGTAACCATTACATGTGATAAAGCCCCACTTTCCTGGAGATGGCTGAACACCTGTCTGACGATGGGAAGGTGTGAATGAAGCCCTTACTTTGCTTTACTTGTGTGTACAGCTTTTGCTTCAGCTGTTAAACTGACTTTATCTCAACCCATGAGTTTTCTCACTTTTACCCTTCCAATTCTCTTCCCCATCCTACTGGTTGGAAGTCAGCGTGCAGCCACGGGATACTTAATTGCTGGCTGGGGTTAAACAACGACACTGACTGTTTTAATTCATATCATCTGAAGATCTGA
>VYXH01010958.1:29995-124759 GCA_013397275.1 Burhinus bistriatus | reverse complement strand
TTTTTTTTTTTTTTATTTTACAATTGCACTTCTGTAACAGTCTTTCTGAACTTCTATCAGGGTGGAGGCTGCTCCTGAATAATTTGTTGTTCAGTTCATACACTGTACTGATTTGTCACAAAATCTAGAAGGGGACATGGAGGTTCATGGGTCAAGTAAAAAATTAAAAGCAAGTCAAATTTCTTTTGCTAACTTTTACCTAAATATTTTCACATGAAACTCTCAGATACTTTACTGCTTTCATTAAAAATGTTTTTAACCGAGAGGTCTGGTTTATCAGTAAATATAGAAAATTGAAAAGATTGTAGAAACCGCATAAGCAGGCTCTAAGGCATATTTGCTGAAATATGCCTTTGTATGGATTTCTATTTTGCATGTTATTGGTGGTCCTTCTCAACCAGCATTTTTTACACATTCTTGGAAATAAAAATGCATGCCAATGATTCTACATCTGATTTTGTAATATTCGTATCTAAAATATCTGAGTAATTTGCCAACAATACTGAAAATATGTACATCTCCCAAGCCTTTATTCTTTATAACCTATAAAGGGTACAGCCATCAATTTCAACACTTATTTGGTACATTACTTCTTGGCCATGTTGCTATCATAATCATAAAATGTGATTGATGTACCTTCATCCACCGTGCCTTTTAGAGAGGTTTATTGGCTAAACTACAAATGCTCAAACTCAAAGACTATGTTCCTTTTACAGAGGAATATTTTATCAGCACATGTTTCAAATTGAAAAATCTATTGCAATTCCATGTCTAATCTGAATTTGGTTTTAGAATTAGCCTTCAGACAAAACTTCTGCAGCAGTATATATGCTAAGTGTTGCATCTCAAACTTGTTCCATACGTATCCCTTCTAAGAATCTATCGTCTAAGTATTTATTTATTTATTTATTTATTTATTACAGCTCTGTCAAAAAGTCAGGAATAATCTTTCACAAGCTGTTTTATTTATTTTACTGTTGGCAAGACAATAGATCATGTACTCAGTTTTTATTGCATATGTAAATATAACTGTATGAGATAATTTGCAGATTCAAAGCAGAACAGCAAATAACTATGATGATAAAATAATGTTGGGAAAGGAATTTATCAAAGCCAGTTTATTGCTCAAATTATCAGTGAGTAATCTGAATTTGGACTAATGCAGTAGTGGTCTAACTGTGTATGCTAATAGGTATGCCCTGAATTTATTGCCATTCACATAAACGGCAAAGTTTCCATAGAGAGCAACTGGGAGCAGAACTAAACCTGACCTTAGGTTCTAAATACATGGGTCTCACCATGTACAGAAGATTAGCACCTGAAAACTGCTAAAATATAAAGATTGGTTTGGGATTTTTTCCCCCGAGAAGAACAGGGGCTGATTTTAATTAACCAGATGAAAACTGAAATCATCCCTTCCTGCAGAGGTAAAAACAAGTATCCCCAATGTCTTTCCGTTGAATGTTGATAAAGTCAAGGCTAACATGTAATCAGCACTGTACAAGTTACAAATGACCTTATTTTTCACTTTCAAAAAAGCCAGTGTGAAGTTTAGCATGAAATTAGCCCATGGATGTACAATTTCAGTTTAGCGCAATCACCAGTGTCAGTGTGCAGTCTGAGAAGGTCAACTGCCTTTGATCCAGTTCAGCTGGGAGATGAGCTGAAGCAGCAGAACCCACAGTGCCAGGCAGAAGAAGATATCACGATGTGATGGGGGCATGTGAATTTCAGCGTCTCACATGGAGGACGAAAGGAGGAATTTTCCATGGGACAGGAACCGGGAGAAAAACTTAAAGCAGCACTGCATAGACTGACAGGAGGAGCAACTCTTCTGAAATGCAAAGGGGACTGGAGAAGAGTAGTACCTCACCTGTGATGACATGAGGTTGGGATCAAAGATGCACAATCACAAATTCTCTATTATAAACCACTAGCAAACGCCCCAGAAAGCATGAGACAGTCTAGGTGTTAAAACTTCAGCTGTACCACCAGAAAAAGCCGGTGTTGCTGCAGGGATGGCAGGAGCCCTTTCCTATTTCACTCTAGCTCAGAATCTGAACACCAACACCTATTAGTTTATATCAAAGAAACCCAGCCTAGTCTGCTGATCAAAGCTTTAGAGACTTGAGCTCAATTTAAATCCCACCTTCATATTTTTAGTGGCCAGTGAGTGTTACCAAAAGGATCAGAAGAGGCCAGAGGAGAATTAACCACTGATTATTAAATTAGAGAGAATACTCAATACATTTCAGTCTCTCAAGTTAATGCTGAGCAGAAGCATGTGGGCAAAGGCGCATCTTTCATTAAAAACACCACACCAAAGTGAAGCTTGATCTATTATTTAATCAATACTCTTTTGAAGCAAATGGTCATTTTACATCAAACCCATTTTCTTTTTTGTTTTCTTTTTAATGCCATGTCTACTGAAGAGGGCGAGGGCACTAAATGTCCCTGGACAGCATTCATTCAGCTGCAATGAGAAAGCAGGGAAAGGAACAGTCTATTTATAAAGCTATAGAAGACACAGTAGTGGAGCCTTTTGCCCTTTCCGTAGGTGCAGACAGATAAAAGGGGGGTTTTTTTAAATTTATTTTTTGGATGAGACCACAAGGAAGTTATTTATGTTTCTGGCCACACTGGAAGTCCATTTTTGCTGACAATAGAGGCTTCACAGGTATATCTGCCTGCACCTTTATGCAAGGAGAAGAGACAAGCTGCAGGAAGTAAACAGAGTCAGAGACTCTGACAGTGTAGAGACTGAGCAGGGAAAGCTGACAAGACAAACGGATAAAGAGTTTGCAGGTGTCTGTAAGACAAAGGCTGCTGCAAAATAAGTCTCTGTTGGAAAGGAAAGGCATACGGCACATAGTTATGTATTAAAAGAAATAGTCTGGTAATAGCATGAACTGGAAGTCTGTCCTTTGACATGAGAAGGTAAAAGGCTCTCAGGGCACTGCCCGTGATGGTGAAGACGGTGGAGTGGGATGAAAAGCAAATCAACTTTAAGTGGGAGAAGAGCTCCCTGCCTATGAAAGGGAGAGATGGCATCGGTGAGAGACACATGTGAGCAAATGCAGGAAAGCAGGAGACAAAACAGAAGGCAGCGTTGCAAAAATAGCTGCCAGTCAGAGATGACGGACTGGCAGGGAAGTGTGTGTGTGTGCGTGCGTGCGCACACGCGGTGGGGGGCTGCATGGAGTGACAGCATAGCAGTAGTTTCTGCAGACAAATCATTTTGGAGGGTGATTAACGTGTGTATTCCAAGCAGCACCACCAGCTGTCTCAAAACTGAGGAGTTTCAGCTTCTTCTTTAGAGACACCAAGAACAGCAGTTTACATCAGACCCCGTGCTAGAATAGCCCAGGCAGCAGCATGAGACTTAGTCATCCATCAGGAAATGCCTCCTCTTTACAATCCAGGTTTGCCACCAGCAGAGAACAAAGCCAGATTAGGAACTGAAGCCCTGTCTGCCCAGGTCAGTGGGAAACAACACAGGGACTTCAGCTTGCTTTGGATCCAGCCTTTGTAAAGGATGGAACATACTGGGATACTGGGAAGTGGGACACAGGGTTCAATAGTTCTAGTTAAAGGACAGACACAGAAGTACCTGGCAGAAAAAGATGCTTAATGCATATAATTTTGCAGGTTATCTGTCCACGCTGTGTTTGGCTCACTCCACCTTTCCTTATTTACAGGGCATCAGACTGGTAACAGCACACAGAGCAGACTGGCCATTCCTGGTCTGGGAAAGTTTCTGATCACAGAATGTCTGAGGCTGGAAGGGACCTATGGAGATGGTCTAGCAGAAGCACCCTGCTCATAGCATGGTCAAGGAGCAGGTTGCTCAGGTCTGTGTCCAGTTGGGTTTTGAACAGCTCCAAGGATACTCCGAGCTACTTCATAACCTCTGTGGGCAATCTGTTTCACTCTGACCACATTCACAGTAAAAAAGTTTTCATAGGTTTAAACAGAATTTTCTGCCCATTTGTGCCCATAATGCAAAGTCTAAAAATACATTCACATAAGGATGGCCCATCTTGGCCCATACTCCCTTGACCCTTTTGTCTTCCTCGGGATTGCAGAAGGAACAAGTGAACAAATGCAAAAATCTTTGTGCTCCCATTAGGAAAAGCTTAATACTCAGCTAAGAGAACAGAAGAACATCCTTATGGTCAAACCACGCTGGTGATTTTGCAAACACGAGACGAAAAGAGACTTCTGTCTCTAGATGGAGAATCGGCTGCCCACAGCCACACGTGGGCAACTGTCCCTCATCTTCTGTCATGAGGGGTAGTAACCATTGTGCTTTATAGAAAATGCATCCCATCCCAGAACCTAGCTCATGGGGCAGACCAGGGAGATAATACTACTGTACTGCATACCATGTAGTTAATTATAGCAGCATTTCCAGATTCTTTTGACTGCCCAGGTTTCCAGGGGAGAGGGGAGGAGGAGGAGGGTGCAGGAAACAAAAAAAAAAGCTTAGAAAAAAAAATTGGGTCAGTCTTCTTGGAGACTTACTGTGCCATTTTGTTCAGATTTTGCTCTATGCTGTAGCTATGCTGTATTCAGAAACACCACTGAAGCCTCTGAGTGTGGCCAGACTATGACTTTTTGCAAGAAGCCTGATTGTTGAGAGAAACAGTGCATACACACAGAACAAGCAAGCTGCAGGAAGCACTGTTTCAAGGGGAACCATACTTTGAACACAGCCACCTCCATCGTCCTCCACAAAGAAGAGACATCCTCAAATGCAACTACATAGTTTGTCTTACTCTGTTCTTTTGCTCTGCGGTGAAGTTAACTGCATCACATTTTAAGTCTCCTGTTAAGCACTGTAAATTCCTGTCACCGGATGCACGTATATTGTGCTGTATTTAGCAGGACTTCACTAACTAAAATGCGTATGTGAACTGAAAGGTATCATTTCTGTCACTCAAAGGATTATTTAGCACAACTTATTTCAGCAAAATGGGAACAAAATATTGAAGACATACTGCAGTATTTAATTTCTACCACACACTATATGTTCTGTCTCCTGTACTTCAGCTTTGGATTGTTTGATTTACGTACTCAAATATGTTAAATGTGCTTTTGATTTATAAACCTAATTAAGTAGAGTTTTTTTCATGGGACAGGAAGTGCTTCAAAACACCACAGAACCTTTTCCCCCCGTATTGCCTGAGTCTCCAGGTGAGCTTTCTTTATTTCCACATCCATTATGGTTTGGATTCCTGCTGTCAATAACTAGCCAAATTTATGTATTAATTTATTTCAGAGAGCAGTAACATTTGCAGAAAGCTGGCATTTTAAAACTTGCAGAATCAGGTCCCACCAGAAAGCATCTTTCCCTCATTTTTATGCAAGCCTGCCCCATTCTGCTTATGTATGTGGGACAAGTACGCATAGAAGAGAAGGGAAAGATTTGCAAAAATCTGCTGAAACAATAGTACTAAGGACAATCCACCCAAAGGAAGAACTGTAGCATTTTCCCACCTGCTGTGAAAACCTCTTACCAGTCTGCTCCAACTTGTTCCAGATACATAAGCACACTGATAAACAGCTCTTGCTGATTTTATTCCTCTAACTTTAATAATGCTTTAATATAGCATTGACAAGCTCGTGCCTAGTAATTATTCAGAAGTTGCCTCATGGTCAGGTTTTGTAGCTTATTGTTGCTGTATGTTTTTCAATTGTTAACAATTGAAAAGGGGCCAATATTAAAATACCTCACCTAAAGCATCTTTTCTTATCATGCATTGTGATATAAAAAGAACGGGGGATAAAAAATTTCATTGCATATTTATGCCTTTCAGATTCTCACATTATTGAAGAACAGGAATGGAGGAACAAAATGGCATCCTCATTGTGCCGGTTCCTTTTATCATCTGGATGTTCAAATCAGACATTGAGATGCAAACGTACATCTCCCTTTTAATGAATGGTTGCTGCTCATTGTGTTTTACCACATTACGTAGTGTCTGCTTTAGAAGAGTGGCACTTTGCACCTATTGTAACATTACTGGGGGCAATATTTCAGACACAGATAGTGCATGACTGGAACAGAGAAGCATAACAAAATTCAAGGACTGGAAGCTGAAGTTAGAATACATTCAGGCAAAGAGAAATCAGCAAAATGTGAGGTGTGTTTAACCACAGCCCAAGGTGTTACCCTCTTTCATTTGAGGTCTTTCAATCAAGATCGGGCATCTTTTACAAAAGATCTGCTTTTCTTTAGCGGAAAAAGGCAGAAGAATATTTGAGAGAGAACCCAAGTAACATTTTTAAAAGCCTCAGAAATGTCCTACCTGAATTCAAGCATTGCACCAGTCAGCTCTAGGATTTTGGGGTCAGAATCCAAAAGGACACAGGTGGAATGTCAAGGTTTGCAGTATGTAAAAAATACTGTTCAAAGAATAAAATTCACACTACTTAGTTACACATTGCACAAGGATTCGCACTTCAGTACACTGAATAAATGATACTTAAAAGTCAAATGTTGCTGAAGTCAAGAGGACAGGCATCAAACTGCCTCACTCTTGGACGTACGTCTATATCTTGGGATTGCAGAAAAGAACATTAGGGAAATCAAAATTCAGGTTGAAGCCTTCTGCACTTAGCAGCTGACATGCCCATCCTGATTTCTATCTTCTGTACAACAGTACAGTACAAATTAAAAAAAACAAAGTCCTTCTGTAGCCAAGGACCTAGGAGTTGTAAGGTCAGAAGAAGAGCAAAGAGGACAAAGACTCATTTGTTCAGTGCCAGGGAGTCAACAGACAAGAGGCAGATCTGCATACCAATTTCTACCTCCTTGAGGGAACTTTATTGCTTCAAAGATATGACAGACTGAATCATAAGAGACATAGCTCAGTGTTTTTCTCAGTGTTTTCTCAAAAAGATTTCACAAAGAATCTTTTTTGTATTCAGTGCTCCCCTGAATCATGGCGTATAGATGAAAACCTGATGAAAGCCTGACTTCAAGTTAAAGTCCAGCCTCCTTATTGGTCACTTCTTTTTCATAATTTGACCAACATGCCATTTTTCTGCTGTTGGAATATCTTCTCATTGACAAAATACCAAGACCGAAAAAAACTCACTAACACTTGCCGTATCTCCTAACTAGTTCCTAACATTCCGTGTAAAATTTCATGTTATTCAGCAGTTTTCTCAGCTTGGAACTACTTTGATGTTTCTCCTCCCTCTTTTTAGGGTGTTTATCCCCAGACCTCCATGCCATCCAGTTGGAGAGTGCTTCCCCTCACTGCTTTTTGCTTTATTGGAGCTCATTCGTGATGCTTTCTGGTACTATACCAAGTAACCTGACCAACATTGTTGATAGTTTATTCTCACCTCTTCCTCCTAGGAAAGGTATATGATTCAAGAATCATCTTAATTTAAATCAACAACAACAACAAAAAATCCTTGCCCTTGGAATAGAGTGAGTATTAAAGATGAAAACAGCTTTGGCGGCATCGTGGCTTGACAGCAGCATTCCTGTTGCTGCTTTTTGGTCTCCGGCCACATCAGTGGTGGCAGTCTTGCCCCCCATCTATTCCTCAATATGTTCCCACAACCTAGGGAGCAGTTTACATTTCCTGTGTCACTTCAAGAAATGCAGAACTCTCTTTTAGGGATACTTTTCCACCGGAAATGTACCGACCATCACAAAAATTGATACCAAGCATTGCACTGGTCTATCATGCTGATTTTGGAAGCCAAATTATCCTCTTTGCTCTCTGATTCCTACTCCTATTACAAACCCCAAATTTAACATTAAATGCATTGCTAAGTAGAATGGAGAGCAACTGTTCCCCTTTGAAAGCCACAAGTAACCCTACTACATACCTAAACAAGTTATACTTCAATTTTCCTTTTAAAATATTTTTTGTCAGCAATAAGCCATCAGCGTCCATTTCCTCCAGGGAGTTCAAGCTTATAATCAGCATATTTAGCACCTGCACAGCTTTTGTTGCTGCAGCAATCCCTGTTCTCTCATTCCCCACCCCATGCTTACTTTAATCACAAGTTTTGCTAATATGTACAGGCTTCTCTCACAGTTATCTCTCAGATATCAGTGTCTTTCACCATAATTCACCCTATTCATTACAGACTTCACTAGCCCAGTAGGCTAGTAGGGTACAGGCCCAAGGAAGATTTGTACCATTGACCAAGATTCAAATCTGGAAAGCCAAGTGACTACAGCACATGGAACAATGAAAGGAAGAAAGATGTTCTTTTGCTAATGTTTGAGATCCCCATGAATGTTCATACAGGTTTTAATAGCAATGCAGGTGAGCTGGAATAGGGAAGCAATAACTTAAACATGAAAAAACTGAAGAATTTCTGTTTGTAATCAAGCAATGAAGACACTAATTCTTATTTGCACCTCGTTAGCCTGATGTCCGTCCACTACCATGTCTGGGGTGCGTTACTTCTATGTACTGGTCCCAGTGGGCTAGATCACAGATATGCACCCAAAATAAAAGGTGGTAAAGGAGGAATCTTATTCACTCACCAGATGGAGTCTGTGAACACATAGTCCCAGTATGCTCCCAGTCAGAATCACAGCTTTTGTGAAGGCCCAGACGTAAGATCTGACCTACAAAAACCTATATGAAATAAGATCTGCATACTTGAGAGATTGTTTCGTTCCCTGAGCACAGCAGAGCTGGCTGGATTTGCCCTGCCAAAACCAGCATATTTCTGGCAAGAGCCTCCAAAGGGCCCCACAATTTTGCAAGCTTTCCTTTCCTGGTGTCAGAAATGCGCCAAGTCTAACTGCCTCCAGCAAGCAACAGCAACCTTTTCGAGCAGGCGTTCACTCAAGGCTGGAGCCTGAGGTTTCTTTGGGGAAACAAAGATCTGAGAAGTTTTCTCAGTAACACAAATGTGTCAAATAGCTTTATAACACAGGAGAGCAGACGCTGCTATTTCTGTCTTATAGCCTTAGACAGTAGCCAAGATTTTTCCAAGGTTGAGCAGGGATTTGCAATGCCTCTGTTTTGGAAGACCTCTGAAAGAAATGCAATCTTAAGAGAGGAAGTGGTAAGCACTCCTTCACAGGGAGGCAACAGCATTTATCTCAATGCACCTGGGAGGGATACCAGAAGCCAGGGCACTTTGATCTGTATTTTAAATGGTACCGATAGATGGCAAAACTTGGAGATATAGATCCATACCCTGAATGAAATTATTCTAAGAACATAATTTCAACTTTCCATCACTCTAAAGGGTTAGCTTTCTAGGAAAAATACTGATATATTTGATAGAAAAAGACAGTTACTTCACAATAATTTACTGATGTTTTATGGGGAATATCCCTTCAGTTAGCCTAACTGCTCCAGATACAAGCATAACTGCAAGGAAAATTTACTCAAATATTAATTCATTACTACATATAGCACATTACTGTGTTAAACATCCCTCATGTTTTTTAAACATATTTTCAGAGATGCGTAGTCTAACAGAGTATAATTAGCTTAATGAGATTTAAATTACACTAATGGACCTCATTAGGAGAAAAAGGTTATAAAGTCTTCAGCAGTTATTCAAATGCTCATGTTAACATAAGGAGACAAAGCTCCCAAGCTTCCTCCATGTCAGTGTAGAGAAACATGTTCCTGCAGAGAGCAAGAGTCAGTCCAGGAACCTAATTCCAATGTCCTAATTCAGCCTCAGAGGATCATGTCTCTCACTATCAACTCTGAATAAAACCTAATGAGGCCACCTTCCCAGAAAGAGAGCAGACTTTGCGGTTGCCCACAACCCTCCATAACTACTTGTATATTTTAGGACCTTCACTATTCTTTCAAAACCTGGTATGGAAAGAGACATTGTGATGCACTGGATGAAATCCATCGATATACTCCTTTTCCATAGAACAGTAGTGACCAAAGCAACTAAAAACGTCATTTACAATATTTCATAAGTAGAATGTGAGCCTTGTGAGATCCAATAATGGAGCTCCTGGTAAAACAAAAGACTGAGTCTTGAGCCAGATTGCTTCTTGAATCTATTTGGATAAAGCATAAAGTGACCCTGTTATACCCCCTCAATAACAGGATTAGCAAAAATAAGGCAGAGAACAAGAATCATAACACTGAACTCAAAGCCTTCTCTTATATTCTGAGTTATTTTAAGAAGGCAAAGATTTATTTTTTTTTCTATTTTCTCTTCTTTATAGCCCTTATGGAACATTTCAGAAGTGAGTAGATAATTATTTTAATGATTGAAAGGTTTGATAAGCTGTTCTACAATGAGGAATTTACTAGTATATAGAGAACAAATCATGACAAATGTAAATGGATGCAGTTTTGTATGTAAAGCTCTAACATCATATGATTATACATCTATCAGCACTTGAAGTCTCCTGAATTCACACAAAATATAGTTTCTTATGGTTATAAATGGCAGCTATGAAGGATTAAACAGTCCCATGTTACTTTCTCATTGTCAGCCTTTTACTCCCCTCTGAAATTCATCTGAGCAAGAGCACTCTGTGGATTAGGTACCACTGTTTTATCATCCCCTTAGGGATATGGTATTTTTGGGCCCTTGTTCCACATTTTTTTGTGGGTTCCCCCCCGCCCCGCCCCTTGGTCTGGCTTGCAGTCTGCTGCCTTCTACCAGAAGCTCTCAGTACCACATCATCTGTCATTCGGCAAACATAACCAAAAAGCCTCATTGCTGCGTTGATCAATGTTCCTTCTGCACAGCCCTTCTTCTGACCATTGCATTGCTGGCAAAGGCATGCAACAACTGGCCAATATCCCATTTTAAAGGCCAAAATATTGCCTTTCTCCATTTAGGAATAAGAAAATTGGTATCACTTCTTTGGTACTGCTTAGATTTTCCCAACCCAGTTTGTACTCAACTCTCTTGACCCTGAGAAGGCCAGGAACCTTCCTGTCCTCTCCTCCATTGGTAGTGCTGCCTCTGAACTTTCCAATGGTACCCTCCCACCTGATATCCTCTTATGAACTTGGCATACCCAAATCCAGTACTAATGCAAATGTCTTTCTGCTGCTATTCTAGTACTTTGCGTGTTTACTCAATCCGTCCGTATTCTCTTCCTTGCCTTCCAATGCCAGACCTAGTTCCTAAAAACGATGAGCTTAAACAGCTTAACTTTTGAAGGGAGCTGTCATTACCCTGAAATCTTTTTTTGGTTGGTTTTAGGTTGGTTTTGTTTGTTTTTTTTTTTTAACAGCACGCCAGTATTCTGTTGGGCTTGATACTGAGGATCCCACTAATAGCTTTATCAGGCTTATATAATGGTAAACATGTTGCTACAACAAGGATTGCTACAGGTGAAAAAACAAGGTTTATACTGTTTTTTGCTTGGCTTGGTGTTTTTGTTGTTGTTTGTTCATTTGGTTTATTTTTGTATTTTTTTTTAGTTATTAGATGAAACAATCTAATTGGAAAAATAGACAAGCTGTTTTGGCATTCTTGGTATCAAAGGACATGACCCTGCCATCTGTCTGCTTAGTAAGATCTAATTATTTCTTCAGCTTATTAGCTTATTTCTCAGACTGATAACCCCTTAACTGTTAAGAAGAACCGAAGTTATTATAGAGAAGTGTGTTCACATAAACAAAACAAACTGAATTAATCATCATCACAAGAATCTGTTTAAACTAACTCCAGCCTAAACCCCATTGTGTTAGAAACAAGATTAGTAGCAGGCTAGGTGCCACAGCATCTTTGGAAAGAGCTCCAAAAACCCTTTTCATCTTCATGTGTACTTATTAACTATGTATTGTGCACATAATCTGACAAATATGGAGTAGTTAATTGGTTAAGATAAGTGCATTAGTTTGTGTCACGGTAATATTAAATTATATTTACTTAATTACAGCAATATTCTGTAATTTAAAAATATTACACAATGTCTTGTATATTACCAAGTTCCTTCCTCTAGTCAAAAAGGACCCCAGTTTAAACAAGCCAGTCCTTTGGAAAAGGTATCTGCATTCCAGACCTGTCACTTCACAGTCTCCCTTATTCTATTCCCTAATTTATAAATCAGACATTAATTATTTAGTCAGACATTAGCCCTGTTACGGGCAACTTACTTTTGCCATGTATTCCATGTCATACCAATATTAAGCCTCTGCTTTTCTTAACCTTATAAAGATTTTTGGTTAAAATCAGCAGGCTATGAATAACTTGTTGTTTCTGCCCTGTAAATTCACCTGTCTCCTGAGAGAAACAGTTATAATTTGTTCATCAAATGTTTTGCCAGTTTTCAATTCCGTATCCCAATCTCCAGTGAGTAAGATTAGCCTTATGAAATTTTAAGAGACAAGCCCTTCTTCACATATTTCCCCACATCAACCTGAAGCTACAACTAAATGATTAGCCTTTGATTTCTTCTTGATAAGAAAAGCTGCATACTCTCAAGTTTCAATATTATTCTGCTTAAAATATCGCTATGTGATTTTCTCCAATATCTATAATTTGTGTATCATTTTGTATCTCACAAAGGATGAACAGAAGCCCCCTCCCCCAACAAACACACACAGACAATACCATGGAGGGATCTCCAGGATGTGAGAAATCTGATTTGCTCTCCTGAACCAAGGTGTCTGGGTCTGTCTTGGGTGTTAGAGCAGATAGTGTGCCAGAGATGCAGAATTAAAAGAAACTGGAAGGGACTTCAATTGAAAATGGTCTTTATGAGCCTGGAAAGGCTGAGTTCAGACTATCTCTAGAGCACAGACCTAAAACTTCAACAGTAGGTGAGAAACCTTTGCAGCACTTGCATAACATGTTTGGCAAAGCTGGCAATTAAAATAGGGTATTGCTATGCATACAAAGTCAATTAAAAGAAGATGGAAAATGCAGAAGTAAGAACATGGGAGACAAAGCATAATGTGGGACCCAAAAAGCACCTTCTGAAAAGCTTTAAGTTTTTCCATGGTTTAAAATAGAAGATTTATAGAGCAGAAGAGCATTTGCAACAGAAACAGAAGTATCTTTTCAAATGAAGAAATGCAAGTTTCCAAAATGCTATTTCTGGCTCAAATCACTACCTTTTTATTGGCAACACTCTGAAGTTACAAAATGGGGAGAATTTTACCAACGTCAGAAGTTGCACAAGTACAAAGAATAAAAAGATCCAGTCCTCTTCAAGCTTGCAGTGCCACAACAGTTTAGTTAAGAGATTCCCCATAAGAAGAAAAGAAAACAACTTTGAGTCCCAAAATGTATCCCATCATCTGGAAATCTATCAGGATGTTGACCAGAATGTCAGAAAACAGAAGCAAATTGTCCCAGGAAATCGTCTGTCATATTTCAAACAGACTACAAAGGAAGTGTGAGAATCAGGTATTTGAGAACAGAAACATGAGAGATTTTGTTGTTTGAAGTGACGTTTCTGAAGCTTCAGCGAAACACATCCTGGATGCAGACATTTAGTCTGAGAGCCACTGCTGAAGGAATTAACACTTCCACAGTGGATGTAATACTTCAAGCATGCTTTATTTTGTAGTTGTTTGGAGGATGAGCTGTTCTTGAATTAAATCTAGTTCCTACTGATAACTCAGAGACAGAGACTTTTTGTCTGTATGGCACCAAGCACAAAGAGGGTCCCAGAAGGACTGAACCCAACTAAACACTGAAGAGTACAATGTCAACAAAGCACCTGTGCACAGGTAAAACCATCCTCATTAGAGGTTTGCTTGAGCAGACATCTTCAGAAAATGATTTGAGCAGAGTTAATTGTCCAGAGTCCCTTTACAGCTCTAGAGTTTCCATTCATTGAGTACGCAGTCAGTGTTAAACTGCTGTTGCCATCTTGTTCATTATTTCCCAAAGGTCATGCTATGAATTTCTCAACCCATGCTTATTTTCCTCTGCTGGACCAGAGACCAGAAGACTTCTCTCTGAAACACAGCCAAGCCTGGGAAGGGTTGGACCACAGGACGAGAGTCAGAGGTGGTCCCATGCATGCAGGGTCTAGTGGGAGAGGTAAGGCAGGTGAGGTGGCAACAGTAAGGTGATCTTCATGCGAGATGAGACCCAAGACAAGGACACAGGACTTCAGCCACCCGGCTTAAGAGAACTCTTCCCTCGTTGTCTTTTAGCACTAAGATAATTCCAGGGACATTCCAGGAACATGAAGACTTTTTGGCTAACTAAGATAGCAATCGAATGCAAACATTCACATTACGGAGCGTAAGTGACAGAGCTGCTAACTGGCAGCTCCCTGTATCTTGTTATGCTAACAGGAGTTCAGCTATTGCTATAACAAGGATAGCATTACTGACAGATCCCCCGCACACAGGTTACTGAAATCTTGACCCCTGTGAAGTTGGTGGGTGTCTGTCATTAAGTTAAGTGGGGACGCGACTCCGTCAGAACGCGCTAATGTTTCTTTTTTTATTCCCCACACACATGCATATGCACCCCTTCCTTCAGAAATACTCAAGTCTCAACAAAACCATCCTTTTCTGGATCAGTCACACGTAGAGTATCAAGAGCAAGAAGTGTCCTTCAGCAACCCGCTTTCAATGTAGGGCTTACAGAAATAGGGCAGCCCAGTCTCTTCAGATAGTAGTACATACATCCCCAAGGTTTGCTGAAGGGCTTTTCAGGTGGCCGAAGAAAACTCCTAAACAAGCTGCAGTGTCCTCTACCAGTTGGGACAGGTAACGTGCACATAGACAAGGAAGGACTCCAGCATGCCAAGTGGATGACAGGACTGGGCCATCTTGCAGGAGAAAGTTCTCTGTGTCAAGGCTCTGTTAATCCAAAGGTGCTGTCCTGCTGGCAGCATCACTCTTCTTACTTCTCAAACCATGCAGACCAACTCAACTGATGATAATCACCCACAATTGCTAACAGGTAGAAGAGAAGCTATAATATCAGGCCACAAAACCACAAGACACAACGCTAACACAGGGGAATGCAGAGTATCCAGAAGACTTGGGAGTTAGGTTTGTGGCCTGACAGGTCTCTTTGGGGGTGCTCCAAGTAGTGCCCAACTGCATTGCTTTTCCCCCCTCCCCTGAAGCCATCCATGCATTGGCTTTCCCTACCAGGCCTCTGGCTTGCTCCAGGAGCTGCTGCTTCTCCAAATAACACCTGGCATGCCCTTAGAAGCACAAGTACTGGCTTTCTCAGGAGACCCTCTGGGCAGGACCATGACATGAACAGTAAAGCAAAGCTCACTGTATTTACTGAAACATATGCATTTTCCACTGTTGGCTCTGTGTGGTCCTCTACTAGGAACCAGCTAAATAAGATACAAAAGTACCTGCTACCACACCAGAGAAACATGGGTAAACTTCTGCTCATTATACCTGCGTGAGCTACTCTCTGCTCTTTGTGCTTTTAATCTAAACCTTGGATAAAAGCAACATGCAGAAAAAAATGCCTGCTGTTCAGGCAGTGCTGCAATCAGCAGTTCTGAAGCATTCGAAATCAGTGCGGGGAAAAAAGGGATGTTTTTATTTCTGTCATTCCCATGCTGAGGGATGCCAGAAAGGCCATCCCAAAGTGTAGTCAAGTCAAAGTGGACTGTAAATTTTAAAAACAACTCTGAACCCAGCACCGCAAAGCTGAGCTGGAGACAGCAGCCCTCTAAAACTACTTTTCAGATGTACAAACCATCATTCATACCACAGGAAGTTACTACAGAAAAGCATAGCATTTTTGTTTGGCAGATTCTAGGAGGAGCCTTTTTATTGACAGGCGGCCGTTGTTATGTGAACCATATAGAGAAGTGGCTGAAATATTACACAGTTCCAACATTAAGGCAATGAGTGATCTGAATAGCCTGTTGTGAGCTCAGATCAGATCCTGAGCAGCAATCTGGTAAAACAGTAATCTTCTATTTTGAAACCTAACTCAAGCCCTGATCCTCCCATACTCAGGCAACAGCGAAATCAATTTCCCCCCACACCTCTGCAAGGGACCTTTTTGTAGAGTATTGTGTTCATCACTAAATCTGATCTCTTTGAAGTCAAAGGGAAGCTTTTGGTTACTTACAGTTTCTGTATCATATCAGTTCTAATAAAGAAGAGCAGAACCAGGTGACTGAATATCAGGTTTTATCATCCTGCACATTTCCAACAGTATGACAGACAGCATAGCACTGGAGGTTATTACCAAACATGTCAGATAACATGAGGGGAGGAAGTGTCTCACCTATGGAATTTAAACTTATTACATCTCTAAATGCAAGGCACAACTATTTTTATAACTCAATATGTTTTCAATAAAAAAAAAAAAAATCATTTTTCTCTTCGCTTGCCAGAAGATCAATTTGAGAACACAGCAGCACCCAAACTGCCTGCTTGTAAACAGACTAGGGTCCTGAGCTGTTCCTTCTCTGATCTCAAAGAGATTTTATCACCCCCAAAGCACTTCCTGTCAAGGAGTTCAATCCATCTACAATAGACTGGTTTTGTTAACACAAGCCAGGGATTCACAAAACATGCCAATTTTTCTCTAGACATGGTCCCAAAGCATATGCTTTTGACAGCAATGTCTTCTCTACTCCAGCAGTGATTTAATTTCCATGTTTCAAATTCAAACCTCATCATTCATTCAATTTTGGAAGACAAGCACTTCTCAGTCACAATTGCCCATTTTTGCCTTCACTTCCAAACAGAATTAAACTTACACAACAGATGCCACTTGGCAGTGTGTGTACATACATAACTCCCAAAAAAGTTTTGAACCCCTAAGTCAATTTGTTACAAGAGTAAGAGATCTCAAAACATATTAAGATTCTTACAGTTTCAATAATGACATGTTCCAATAAGAGACAAGAAAGATCCCAAAACAGTACTGCCTTAACATGATCTCCCTTCTGATTAGACACCAGGAAACTGAGAGAGATACTCTGATTTGGGTACTATCAGAAATATTTCCTAAAAAAATGAAAACTCCACCTGCTGTTTCTATCTTGTTAGCCACCAAAATACTCTCCATAGGACAACAGGCTTTAAGGTATAGTCATAAGAATCAAGGCGGAAGCTATTCATCTATCCGTCTGTCCATTGGAAGTCAATTCCTTCTTTTTGTTACTACTGTTGTTCTTCACCTGTGATATTTTATCCGCACCAGCAATACACTGAGAGTACAACTGATAAAAATCACCGTGCATTCATTTGAATCATCACCACTATGTTTGGAGATCAGCAGAGGAAAAATTTCACCTTCTGGAAGACAGAAGTTTTATCATCACTGTCTGCATGTTAACCAGCCTGTGCCCAGCTGGGTTCAGTCTTGCCACAGGACTATCCTAAAATCCAGAGTTTCTCCACTGTTAGGTCATAACCTAAATAATATGGAAACTGGTTCTCTGTCTGCTGTGGATCTGATGTTTTGTCAGTTCTGATGCCACTCAGAAGGTGGCAAGGTGTGCAGGCAGAGTAATCTGTGTAAGATAAAACCTGACATTAACCGGAGCACAAACCAAAATCCAGATATCTTCCTCTGCCTCACCAGTGTCCAGACTTCCCTCTGAAACCACAGACTATTTTGGGATTTGGCCAACTGATATTTAATTCTTCTGCACAAATGGGACAATTTCACCACAAGTCAGTATGAAGTCTAACTCAAAATAGCCCTTTAGCTCTATATTTCCCCTTCATGCCATTTTGAAGAAACAGATCTAAATATCTCTTTGGCAGGAGATGTAAAGAAAGCAAAGGTGAGCACCTCCTGGACACTAGCTCTAATTACAGACCTATTTGAAAAGGCAGGACTGGTGCTACCAATACAACTACACATACAGAAGGAAAATGTTTTTGCTCCTACTGACATCCACATGACATTCAACGTTTTGACTCCCGAGCAGAAACTGGCACCTATTTGCAACCCAGAGTAAAACCCCAGCCTTCCTGAAAGCAGCAAGGTGTTTGCTGGCAGGAAACACTAAGGAGGGTGATGTACTTTGCTTTAGACTACACTCTGTACAACTACAAGCAGCACAGAGAAGGCAAGCACTGCTCACCACTGCTCTCAATCCAAGAGCCAAAGGGCATCAAATGAACCTTGCCAGCATCAGGCTCTAAAGCAAACACACAGAAGTAATTCTCAAAAGAGCTTAAATTAAGCTGTGTGATGCCCTGCCGCTGGAGCTACCGGCATCAGAAGGATGCACAGGGTTCAAAAGCTGCTAGAAAATTTAATGGAAGGAAAATCCACCCTGGGCTATTAAAGATGAAGACATCACTGGTGGCTAAGGAGTAGTAAGGACCCAGGACAATTTTCCCCTGAGTACCTGCTGCCAGAGGCAGGATGGTGAGCTAGACAGGCCTTTGGTCCAGCACAACCACCCTCCTCTTCTTTCCTCAGCTTTTCATTTTTAAGTTTCTGACTCCTTTCCTAGTTGGATACGGAGGATGTGGGAATACATGCTCAGGTACCTGCCTCAGCTTCTGACTAGGCAACAGGACACCCTAAGTTAGCCATCACATTGATGACATCAAGCCCTTGAGGGGGGCATTTAGAGCTGAGTCACCCCCTACAAGCAATCAGAAAAAATGATGTGCCCAAATACCTTGCCACACACTGGTCCCAACCACTGATCCTGTTACTTGTTAGTAATGTTTGCAAACCACAGTGACCTCCTCTAACATCAGCGAGTAGCTTGGTGGTGCCTTTTGTCAAAGAAAAGTATTTGGGGTCCATCTAGCCTTGTAAGTTGCTCCACACTATTCCATCAGCAGCCTGAATAACAACTAAAATGGCTCCTATCTCCCACTGGATTAATTGCTACTCTGGCTGTAAGTCAGTGAAATAGAACGTCAGAGCTGAAACATGTAGTTTTCACAGCTAAAACAGGCAGGCAGGAGTGGGGAAAGGCAGTGGATTTATCTTGACAAAGCAATAAAAGATCACAGAAACTCCAGGACAGAGAGAGACAGACAGCCTGGTTGCAACAGGTTGTCACCGGTAGAGACTGCTGTGACACTAAAGCCACACTCCCTCCTTGTCCCTCCAGCACAAATACCAAGACACAGCCAAAACATTCACTGGAAGGAGCCAGTTCCCAGAGGATGATTTGCTACAGTTTCATTTCAGGTTAGGTATAACACACTGGCATGGACATGCACGTAGCATGTTAACTCACATCCAAATTTTGACATGAGGCAGGATGCTTATTTTGTAGGGCTAAACTATGTTTAAATGGGCCAAGAAGGCACTGGGATTCTCACTGTCACTGTTTCAGCATAAAGCACTGCTTTGCTCTCTCTGTGGTAACCTCCCGGCTTTTCAAATGAACAGTCTCCCCCTCTCAGTAGCTGGAATTAATCTGCTAAGACAAAGTCTAACCAGGAATAAAGGCAAACAATGTAATGTCTTGTGATTTCAGGTATTGTCTGTCAATTGGATCCAGACACTAAAATTCACTGGACAAACTAGTGCCTCTCCTCCACAATGCCAAGTTCAGCTCTCAAGAGCACAATTGGAAAAAAAAAAAAGCTACTGCAAAGTGTAGAAATAATACCAAATGGAGAGCTGCAAATAACTTTATTGGGATTAAAAATATGGCACCTAAAACTCGAAGCAAAAACTTTACATGCAGTTCCTACCAAACATTTCCATATCCGATCACTGGACTGAACAGACTTTGCATAAGGACTACGTTTCTTAGAGAAGTCCCATCCTCTGGTTTCCACCTCTTGCAGATGGCCATTTCTTCCCAAACCAGAAGACAGGATATGGGAAGGCTTCTAGAAGGAAGAAATCACGTAATAGGTTTCTGTATTCAAACACATGGTTTCTGTAATGCTGCTTAACAGAATATCCCAGACTAAATACCACCAGCACCAAGCTTTGTCTGACACCAGTCCATATTCACTGAGTACGGATCTGTTTTATTTTTCTAAAAAGCTACACAACTAAAACAGTGCTCCTTTGCTGTTCTGTTTGATCTTGCTCAAATATTTATGACATTCCTGAGCAAAACCACATACCAACAGTATATGTTCTTTAGATATCCACAGTGACAAGAGAACTTCAGATGCAGGAAATGTCTTCTGTATCTAGGGCCTTCCCCCCCACCCTTTAATACAAACACAGTATCTTCCAGTCCTGTCTCTTAATGAAGCTCATTATTATGTAAGGTATTTCAGGCTGAATGGGCAATAAATCATTTCATTATACTTTTTCTTAAATGTTATATCTGGATATCCAAAAACTGAACTAGTTAATAATGCTCTTGGCAGATAAATTTTTATGCTATTATGAAATACAAGCAAATTCATCTAGGATTAAGGTACTAGCCTACATTTCTTTTAAAGTCTTAATTATGACTTCATTGATTTTTTTTCTGTAATGATATAGAACTGTACAATGAAAAGGTTTTGCAAGCAATACACTCCTGGTATTTGCAGCACCAATAAGAAATGCAACTATGATGCATGCTCCATTATGCTAAGTGAAAATTAATATATGAGGGCCTTTTGACATAAAACATTTAAAATAAAGGTAAGTGAAAGATGGGCTAGAGTAAAAAGGATCATTATGCCTGTTTTATGAGCAAAAACCTGACACGGAAAGTTTAGACCCAGGTCATATTCTGTATCTCACCAAACCTAAATCATCTGTCCTCAGTTTCAAAGCCAACCACGTTGTTTCTCTCCTTATTATCTCTCAGATTAATCAAAATCCCAGAACTACCCAGGAGCCAGTCTACAGTGGTTGTGATTTCAAACCCCAGTAGCTCTTACATCCTCCACCATGCTTCCTCCCACATTACTAACAGAAGCTCCCTGTAGTCTTCCAGAGAACCACGTCAGACCTCTCCTCCCTATTTCTCCATCCCGCATCACCTGGGGACGGTTACAGAAAACAGCCACAAGCACTTGCAAACTGCCTTTCTGTAACCAGTCAGCATCTCAGCTTAGTCCATGGAGACTTTGAGGCAGGAATGTTCAATTTTCTCCAGGTCATAGCAAAAATTGAGCCACATTATCAAGTTTAGTGTCTATCCAAGTCTGGTAATGAGCCTTTTTCCCCCTCCTCACTATTCAGCAAAGCAACATAAAGGAAGTTTATACTTGCAGACAAGAGTTCCTTCTCTAATTCACAGCATGTTTAGCAAGAGAGCACAGATATGCACTGTACCTTTCTTCTCCGTACATCAACTGATGACTCAGCCTGGCAGTCCCACAAAAAGCATCTCAGACTAAAAGCTAATGCTCTAGCAGAGAGCTTTGCACTAGCTTGTAATTTATATTATTTGTGATATGAACTGGCCAACATTCTGGCTTTCAGGGAGTCTCCAGGTCTACGTTCACATTCATGTGAGTTAATATTGGGTTCCTTATGGAGAGATGTTGTCTTACCCACCAAATAAGAAGTGGCGCATAGGGGCTGCAGTTGCTTTGGTTGCTCTGTGCATTTTCCAAGCCTACCACCTAGCTTCCCATCTTTTTGTTTTGAGAGAGTAAAACTTGCATAAATTTTTACATGCAGGATTGGCATAGGTTTTGGGGTGACCTAGCACATACCGAGGAGTTTTTTAATAACATATGGGAATATTTAATTCCTAGTGCATCTTCTGTCTCAGAAGTAAGTATTATACGTAGATTATATGGTAAGCAGCTGAAAAGAAGAGAGGCAAAGAACAGAAATCTGAGTCACAAACCAAGCTCCAAGGCCTACTATTAAACAAACAAACAAACAAACAAAATAAATCTCTGGGTTTCATTTCCAGCTTTTTCTCGCATCTCCTGAATCCAGGTGAGTGTAGAAGAGATAGATGACCTCTTTGATATCTTAATTGCTGCAAACAAGCTCATCAGCTCCCACCCTCCTGAAATGCTTGTGCTGTTTGAAAATAGTAAGACATTGTCCATTTGAGGAATCATCAAACTGAGCATGGCACTGCTCTCCTCTCAGTGATTTTGGAGAATACAAAAGTTATGGCAAACGGCTCTTCTGATGGAGCTTATTCTCCTTCTGGTCGCAGTGCAAGCAGCATTCATCACTACTCTTCTAGGTACCACAGACTGCATTGTTCCAAAATTAATTCAATCCTAGGGCCAGGCTCGCTAAACCTTTCCCAAATTTACACTCAACCCAAACCCACTCACAATGTGGAAAGACAGAGCTAGTGGAGGAAAGAGGTGAAGCCAGATGCCTCCGGTGGCAGAAACAGGAAAGAAGGAGGACGAAGCACGCACAGGCTGATGGAAAAGTGTTTAAGAACAGCCACTATGGAGGATGTGGGATGGCTTCAGGCAGTGAGAAGCAAGTAAGAGCAGAAAGGTACTGGTAACTGGGCAAAGATTACAAACCAATAAATGAAATACCAGTCACACCAGCATAGAAAAAAAAATACAGTACCAAAGAATTACGACCTAAGCAAATGTCCCCACCTCTGCAGACTGGCATAGCCAGGACAGACGTCAGTCAGTCACAGCACTTCACAACACAAGGGCATGAATCGCTCAACTCATTGGCAAGCTGCACCCTCCCAAAGTTTCTGGCAGCTGCCTGAGAATATGGTAGTGGCCAGACATTGTGTTGAAGCCAGGAGAGGTGAATATTTGGGTCTGTAATACTTCCAAGTACATACCTAATGAGTCCTGTAATGACTGTCCCCTAACTGATATTGGAACATCAGAATTACATATGGCAACATGTATTTGGTTAAATATAAACTGTTGATCTGGATGCCAACAGGCTGTGCCTATAACATGCTCTTATGGAGGATGTGAGGTTGGCATAGGTCTATTACAGCCCACTAGAGAGAACTCACAGTAGACACAAAGGTGTACGAGCTCAATTCCTGAACAGCTTTATTTCTGCTTCCCATATCAGCTTTTGCAAGACCTATGCCTTAATTTCTACTGGTTCCTGGTTTGGCAGTGACTGGGAGGAATCATAAATCTGCTAGTTCTCATCAATGATGGCACCCCTATGGTAGTCTCAGGTTTGGAAACATTCCTGCCATTAGGAGATGAACCCTTTGTGAAACATGAAAGTGCTTGCTTACTGCATGTGCAGTCCTCCCACACAAAGTAAAAGTGCCTTCACCATTCATACCCCAGTATCTTTCAAAGCAACACATTCAGGGAAAAACAGAATGCTACTACTGAACATACACTTGGCATCCTTGAGCTACAAAAACTCCTTTCCTATTCCAGGTCCCATCAGTAGAAACTGATTTGGGACAGACAGCAGTGCTTCAGTCTCACCTTCTCAAGGAGAGTTAGTCTTCCAGAAAAGGAACGAATGAGTTAAGGACAGATTCAGAGCATGTAAGTCTGAATGCTGTCAGCTGAGCTTTGCATGGGGAAAGAAGGACTTTCAAAGGACAGCAGTACATACCTTGGGATAGGCCCATCCCTAGTGCTGACCAGCATTTTGCTAATCCAGCCAGGAAACAAACAGCCCTTCTCCATCACATATCTCTCAGCTGTGTGTGGCTGCAGGTCAATCTGAGTTGCCAATTACACCAGAGTAAACATCTGAGCTGTCTTGCTTTTGCCAGCATAAGCACATAATTTAAGGCTCCATTTTTCTGCTTTTGCCCATGACTAGCAGAGAAGCACAACCCCCTCTAAGATGTTGGCTGCAGCACTTTGCTGCTCTGAGCCAACCCCACACGCTCTGCCCTCCCCAGGACAAGCAAGTGACACTGCCAACGTTCATATGCTACAGCTGTTCAGAGCGCAAGAATGTTCTCTCACATGAGGGCACATGTAGCCCAACTATTCATTTACATTTGTATTTAGAAGGTTTAAACCTGAGCATAAGAAGTATGACTGGAAAGTCACATGAAGCAAATAGAGCTTAAAAAAAGGAGGGGTGGAAATTGCAGAAATCCTCAGAGCTGACGTGGAGATAGAGTCTTTGGGCACGCAGGTGAGGCCCATGCTATGGTTGGTTCAACACATTTCTTGCCTCTTCAGCTGTAGTAGGGAACTGACAGCTCTACCTTGGAAAATGTTGACTCTAGGGCAGAAAAATTAAGCAAAAACCTGACAGATTTGTCTAGGAAACTGCACTTGAGCTTTTTCCCTCCATGCCTCATGGGAAGTGAGTTTCAGACCCTAGATACGTGTGACTCACATTCCTACATGGACTGGACTTCTCAGCTGCACCCTCAAAATACGTAAGCTACAGCCTCTTTTGCCTCTAGTAGTTTTTGATTTATTGGTATTTCTGCAAGTGCCAGATAACAATCTCTGGACAAGAAGTTGAATGATTTTTTTCTTCTTCTTTTATTAAAATAAAGGGGAGCAGGGAGGGCAGCTTTCTACAGAAAAAGCCTTGTTTAATAAAAAATGTATTTTCTGTCAAAACCATTTTTTATGGAAATATTTTAACAGGCTTTAAGAGTAGCACAATGCATCTCTTGCCAGCAACCTTGTACCTTTGCATTTACAGCAGTGCTTTGTCTGTGTTTGTTCCAATAGAGACCATGCCTTCGGCTTTCAATCCTTCAAGTCCAAGACTTAAAGTAAAATGTCCTCTTCGATGCAGCGTGGCCACTTTGTGAAGCTTTCTGTAGCTTCTTTTTTTTTTCCCCACAGTGGCTAATTTCTAACAGTTATATCCACACTCTGCACAAAAATAATGCTAAAGGTCAAGCCAGATTAAAAACAACTCCTATCCTTCCTTTTCTAGGAAGATGTTTTTACCTGGATCATTCCTGTCACAAGCGTAGCTCTAAAAGACCATATTGGTACAACTGAGGGAGCAGAAAGAAGCAACACAGGAGACCAGAAGGTCTTAAGCTGGCTCCAATCTACACAGCCGACCTAAAGAATCTCCATTGTGAATTTTCACCTGAATTTTAGAGAAAAATTATTTCTAGCAACTTGAATCCTCACAGGAAGAACCAGAGTGGGAGGTGGGGGAAAAAAGTGTATTGAACTTCCATAAGGATCCTCCACTCATATTCCTGTTTGGCAGAAGAATGATATTTCTGTTTACAACCATCAAAAATCAATCTGAACACATTTAATATTAAAGATCACTTCTAAATATTTCCTTGAGCTGCTGGGCAATTTTTACCTCCATGCACGTGCCAAACAGGAGAAAGCAGAGTTACTTTCCCAGCTCTCAAAAGTCTCCCTGGACAGCTAATTCAATTGGCATCTTCACTGTGATACAGTTAATGTCAGCAAGCTGAAAATCTGAAGATATCATGCCTGTATATAAGCACTAAGATAATCCATCTCAAGATTGTAACTGAGTCATATAATCAATTTCTGCTGAAAGAAGTGCATGACATGAGACATCTGGCATCTCACGGCTACTTCTAAGAAGCATAGCTTTGAATAAAGGTCTAGGAGGTATAAAAGATCTATCCATGTACAGAATCAAACATCCTTACTTTCCTGCTCCAAGCATACCAGTGTTGTAAAATTGGCTGAAACATAAATCTAAGGCCTCTAAAAAGAAATGTAATTATGTTGGCACCATGTGGAAACAAGAGACCAATGGATAGCACTGTGGTGTTCAAATATCAGAGCTCATATCAAGAGGCAAGGAAAAGCCTGCCTACCTTACCAATGGCAGGAGGGAGAGGGAAAGAAAAAAAAAGGAAAAAAAAAAGAAGAGAATTTATGGTTTGACTCTGCGCTTCTGCACAAAGAAGCGAGGACAAAACACCCCAGCACCCTGTGCTACCCTCCACAGTAGAGACCTGAAGGCAAAGAGGGAAACTGAAACTTTATTCTTCGGCTCCTATTTTTTCCTCATAGCTAAGGAAAAACTCCCTGTTTTTCAAGGTGTCACTTGCAATAGACTTTATTAAAGGAAAGAAAGAAAAACTCCCACAAAACACCTAGCTGTGGTATCTTCCCCCTTGTTACTGAGAACAGAGACTACCCATTTCTCCCTACTTGCCCTGTGCTTGGGGTGTTCTGATCTTTCCTTGGACTCTGAGGCAGATCTATAACAAAGAATGAGTCACTGATTTCTCATGAATATGCTAATTTTTATCTCAAATGGTGCTAAATTATCAGTTAGAGTGACACATTCAATTAAATGGACTTTAACACTTCTGTCCCCCATTAAGTACTTTACAGACCTGCAGACTTCAGCTACTGTGTGTGTTGTGGCCGATGGGAAACATCTCTGGTCTGCAGGTGGCTATTCAATACAATTTTGCACAGCACCACAGGCACTGGAGATGGAGAAGTACATAAATGCAAGGGGCTCAAAGAGAGAGCTGAACCGAGATCACCAGATAGAGGAGAAAGACAGGAGAATTCACTGGAGGATGTAAAGCTCAACTATCCATCTTGGCAGGCTTGGAGGATATTTTCCCTTCCGCACACTCACTCTATTTAATGTAATAAATACGTGGCACGTTCTCCAGATAGCTCAGCATGTGAATCCATGTTTTCTGCCAAAATTGGCTGAAGATTTTCAGATGGAAGAGATTTCTGTCAGAAAAAGGCTCCTACAGAAGGATCAAGAGTGTTGCACAAGAGCATGTGGATGCCACCGAAGCTTTGACAGGCAGCAGACAGCTTCCTCAAGAGATCCAGCTACTCAGAAGTCCTCATGCAGACACAGCCAGCCCAGGCAGCCCACCCACTAAGCAAATTTTTGGGGCCCAAGGCAAACAAACACCTCAGAGTTTCTGAAACCATTTGTTTCTGGAGGAAGCAAGAAGTTTTGAGAAGTGACATTAATCTTTGCCTTTTCTTAACTGGACTTTTGGGAGGAGGAAAAAAAAAATCACACTCTGTTTCCTACCGAATGTTAAAGCTGGCCATGCATTGATATTTTCCAAAACCTCTTAAAGTATTTAGTCACTTAATTCCCACAGCAATCTCAAGGGGCTTTCAGGGGCTCAGCTGGTCTACGCAAGTATTCACAGGCAAGCCCATGTTCCTGTATCACCAGAAAAGTTAAGGGCAATTCATTCAGAGTAAGAATCTGTGGCTAGCAAGTTTTGTCCCAAAAGCAACAAGCGCAGAGCAGTTTATCCACTGTTAGGTGCTAACCTCCTTTGAACAAAATTTTGCTTAGAGAAATAAGAATACACATTTTAAGATTTAGATTCAACTGGACAAAATTTAAATAGGCAAAGAAAAAATTAGTTGTCCAGAATCCATTCTGACCAATGAAGAAATAGAAACTTCTAAGGTTCATCTGACTAATTTTTGATAGCTGCCATGGCATGAAATAAATCACCTCTTAAAAATAACCATTTCTCTATCAGCTTTGAAGGGAATCTAGACAACAAGTCAGATCAGCTGCTTGCAGTGCAGATGTCTAGCAGTTGAAGTTGATGAATCCCAGCTCAAAATGTCATCCCAACCTCAGGCAATTCTCTACAGTACTGGAGGTAAAAACTGCACTAATAAAGATGGAAGAGTGTTTGTTACACTTGAAGCCTGACAAAAGAAGCTTCCAGTCAACTGTAGTTGTAATTTCTAGTAACAAAGCAGGTAAAGCAACCTCTCAATTGGCAGCTCATTTCTCTGTGAAGCTTAGGAGTTGTGGTTTTGCAGAGAGGATATAGGGTAAGGTGAACTTTTACTCAGCTTCAACACTGGTGATGTTTGGTTCTGACAAAGCAAACACAGCTCTTAGTGCTACTTCCAGAGGAATGCTATGATTTCTTTAAGTCCTCTAGGTTGGCAAAGTTATTGCACACACCAAAGAAAACCCCACACTAGTGAGATACTGTCTATGGCATGCATAAGTGACACAGTAAAACCCGACAAGTGGAAGCTGTTATTAGTCTGATGCCAAATCAAGAAAGGATGCGAGAGACAGCTGAGGGATGAAATCCCCACCCAGCTGAATGCATTGCATGACCTAAGCCAGCAGTGCTCAGAGTGGATGCTCAAGGATGCACAAGCCTTGAGGCCATTGTCTTGTGTTGCTTGCATGGCCAGCATAATTCTCAAAGGACCTCTGTTTTGCAGAATGGCTTCCTGACAATCCCAGCCATCCTACCCAAGCCTCCACCTTCTGACTGTTCCCTCTCATACCTTATCATACCTCACCCCTTACACACTTGCACTGGAGTCCCACAGCCCTCCAGCCCTTTAGCAAAAGGAGGTGGACCAAGTGAAGGGTGCTGCAAGGTAGCAGATGTAGGCATGTTCCCTAGTAAGAAGCCACTCTCAGGAAGCCCCGCTGATTGTGAGCCCAGAAGCATGAGTCCATGTGCTCCAGCAGCAGTGTGGCAGCTTTTCCTATCGGGGGTCCAAGTGCAGCCCTCGTGTGGCTTACTGAATGACTGACAGGCATGTACATGACCACCTAAAACCCACCTTCCACCCCACACAAAGACTCGAGAAGGTCAACAGATCTCAAAAGATAAATACAAAATCAGTTCTTGGAAAGTAAGTGTCCACCAGTCCCATGAACCAAGAGAGAATGAGACAAGGCTCAAATTCTATTCAGAAACATCTCTTACATACCCAGCTCCAAGAAAGTGAAACCTAAGTTTTCTACTCCACATATTACCTTCAGATAGTTGAAACCAGCTATGCAGTAGTTGCTTTCAGATTTTTGTTATGTAGATTTTGTTCCTTAACATTAAATTTTCAATGCCAAATATGAAAGCTGAAAAATTGCAGGAATTCCCCCAGCAATGGCCTCATTGAAAGAAAGCGATATGCTTAAAACACTATTGATTTAACCTCTGAGGGAGCTATACATCAAAGAGAACCGACACTCCCGACTCACTGCCAAATTGAAATGAAACTCAGCAAGCCACATAATGATAGAAGGACAAGAGCAATAAACTCTAGAGGAGTTCCTTAGCCTCCAATGGAGTCAAAATCTCCATAAGACACGTCTCTGGAGAAGAGAGCAAACCCCAAAGGGTGCCCACCCATTAAACAAATAATGCTAAATACTCAAACTAAAGACATGCATTTGCTTTTCAGCATTGCCCAAAGATAAAGTCCATATGGGATACCAACAGAAGTTCTGATGCTTCAGCAGTTACCTAAGATGTCAACACTGAAATACACTTAATTCTAATCAAAATAAATAAAAAAATTCTGCCCAAATGCAATTTAAAGCCATCAGGAGGAAAATATTCACTGCCTGTTGTAGTTTAAGCATCACAGGCAAGCGCATCCAGCTCTAAGGACCCTGGGCACCATGTTCCCAGCAAGATCCAGGTGTACTGATTTCTCCAAAGCATTCACTTTTACACAAACATTTTCAAAAGGAGATGATTAGAAGAAAAATCTCACTTTGAACTGATATTTACTATACCCACTAGATACTCACTGAACAGATGGTAAGTATACAACAGCAGTAATAACATTATCAGCAGCAGAAATATAGAAGCAAATACCAGCAGCACGGATATTTCAAGGCCCTGTCCAGGAACACACATAGTCAATTTTTTAAATAATGTATTAACCATACAAACTCCCAAATGCTCCCAACAATTTATGTGCTTCAATCATTTGTCTGGATTTTATTTTATTTTTTATTTAAAATCAAAGTTAGTATTGGATCTTGGGATGTGCATTCTAATTGCTATAAATAAATCATGAATGATTGGCTCAATGTATTTTTCCATGGCAACTCCTGCGTCACACACAGCGTTACATTTTTGAAAGAGAGCAATGTTCTTTGAGAGAGAGGCAAAGATTCACACTTAGGATGGGCTCAGTTCAGTTTTACAGTTTCTGTTGGAGTAGAACATATCCTAACAGTGAAACAGAATGTTTTTTAACGAATTGTAAATTAATTAGGCACTGAAGCCTATATAGTGCCCTCCAGCAGTGCAGAGAGCAGTGTGGTAAATTCCCATACAAAATGCAAGGCTTCTGGATTCTTCGTGCACAGATCCTCTGTGACTTCCTCAAATATGCAGCATCACACACCAGCAAAATCTTGTTCCATTTCTGTCTCACATTTGAGTATTAAGAAACCTGCCTCCTGAAGTTGCCAGTAAGAAGGGTAAAGAAATTACTTTCCTGAGGTCTATGACCTGGTCTAAAACAGAAAGCTTGACTTCTGTGCCTAATAGGTGGGGCCAAGAAAAACATAAGCAGCTCCTTGCAACACAGAATTTGGCCCTGGTAAGACAAAACAAGCAAAATATGAGTCGCAGGATGTATTTTCCCCCCTCCAGAAAAAAGACAGTTCTACAGTACTTAAAGTCACCCATCTGCATTGGAAAGGAAAATTCCCAAAGTGCAGATTTCCAACAATTTTCTGAAAGGAGTACAGGGAATATTTAGTAATTTACAGAACCAACATCAATTTTTCATTTATGAGGTAAGATTTTTAAAGCAATTTAGGTGTTTTGATATCTGGAGCACTGTAACCTTTGACTATTAACTAAAAGAAACCAAATTTAAAGACTCAGTGGTTTTTTAAAACTTTCTAAAGCTTCCCCAAATTGTCATTCATAGCATAAACCAAGTTCTATGGCTCAGACAATACAATTCAGATGCACCTCCACAGAGAAAAATGAAAACAGTTTTAGCTTCAAAACTACAAAAGAATGTATTCCAGCTCCAGTGCAAGATGAAGCCTTCAAGAGGAACCATTCTCATCAGACTGTATCTAACCAAGAGTTCATGAGTACACCTGATCCCAGGCACCCTTCCCTTTTTAAGTTTCAGCCAGAGCCTCCCAAGCACCAAAGTTTTCAACCTGACTCTGGCTTTAGTTTCAGCTTATGCAGAATCACATACTGACATCTTAGAACATCACTAAAAGCTTACATTAAATAGAATCCAGAGAAACCTATTTTGAAAATTAATTGGCAAGATTCTCTCAATCAAGAAGCTCAAGCTCTTCCTGTTTCATAGTCTTCATACTGTTTGCCTCTGAACAAAGTTTTTGACATCAGTTATTTACTCTGCATTTTCTAAGCAGTGTATATTTATGACATCCACTGCCTGCATTACACAGTTTAATTTCCATTTATTCAGCAGCATTCATGTTTACATTCAGTAACCTGCAGGAGACGACACATGCCTTTGTTAAACAGCCAATTGTGTAGTAAAATTTACAGTGATGTGCAAGCAGGTTCTGTTATTTCCAGTTCATGATGAGCATAAGGAGAACAGGGTGAATTACCCATGCTGGGTAAAAATTCTGCCTAAACTTTCCTCTAGGAGGAGGCTGAGTTCTCACTCATATGAACATCTATTATTTTCTGTTTTCCAGAAAGAAAGGTTGAGCAGTTATTGAATATTTTAGTCCAACCTTTCATTTTAAAATTTTCCTTTTGTTCGATAAAGAAATCTGCACTTTCCATGCCCATCTGTTTCCGTCAACTATTTCCAAAAGAGAAAAACAAAGATAAATATACACCTTTGCAAAACTGCACTGGACAGCATGTTCCTTGGTGTTATCAGTAAAAAAAAAGGGAAAGCATTATATTTGACAGGAGAGATTTTTTTCGTTATAATAACCTACCTGATTTCAAGAAGAACTGAAACACTGGAATCTCTCAACCGTTCAGTCTAAACTAAACCCAACTTACCATGTGGTTCCAGAGATGGGTAAAAGTGAGATTTTGCCTGGATTATATAGAGTCTCTTAATAATTACAAATGATTGTTAGCGGCAGCAAAGCTATCTGAATAATAACAATCTGGCTCATGTTAATTATTACAGCTCTCCTGCTAAGGTAGCTTACTGTCTCAGAGCTTCTAGACATAAGGCCAAATGAGAGTGGTTCGTACTTCATCATGCCAGTAAATCAAAATCATTTTAATTATTCTCCAGTGGGACTCCAAAGACTTCAAGTCAGCATGGCACTAGCCATATGTTTCTTTCTGTTTGGGCAGCACTGCTAATTAGCGAAGTTGGGGAAATCCTATTTCAAAGTGATAAAGCACAAACCTCAGCATATGTTTACCTGAGAAGAAGTAGTAATTTTAATTGCAATGAGTACATTTACTGCTGTATTATCAAGGAGGCTTTGAGGTTAAACTATGAAACAACTTGGTTACATCCTCAGCTGGTGCAAGTCAATGTCACTTGATAAAGCAGCTATGCTGAACGAGACCACTCCAGGCTACAGCTGGTTTTGTTGCTCATCATTAAATACTTACAACCATGTGAAAACCTCAGGATCTAACAGACTCCCTCACATGGAATAGGTTGAAGAAAGACTTTGCAAGAGCAAGAGGGTCACCTTTCAAGGCTTGAAGACATCCACATTCTTCTGAAGGCAAAAGGAAATGTTTTATAAACCAGAAGATTCCTGTCACCCGCATTAGCGAAAGGAGTATTCCCTACAGCAAACTTCAGGACAAAATTTGTTGCCTGCCAAGTAACTAGAGATGCCTGGAGATGGGCTAAAAAGCGAAGTGTTGACACCAAGGCTTCTAATTTGATACTAGTTCAGTGTTGAACCTTCCCAGCTACCCTTATCTTCTCATGAGCTTCAAACAACAAGGAGATAAATCTATTTCAAGTGAACTATGTCTGGATTTTCCCGGTCAGTTGCAATGCAGTGAACAGTCTCCTTAATAAATTCAGCTTCGAGATTGCATTTAGAAAGCAGCACAGGAATGGCCGAACCCCACTAAAGGTGTGCAGCTAAACATGAAGACTTCAAATCAGAACCAACACCCCAGCATTTGTTCATGCTACTACGCAAAGCAAAGAGAAAGCAAGTAGGAAAACCCACCAGCACTCCAGCAGCTGCAGAAACCTGCCCCTCTCTTGCCTGGTTTACTTCTTTAATCTCAGTCCCATGCCTCAGCTACCACAACAGAGTCTTTGAAATTGCATCTCCTTTGTTTCTACTCAAGAACAAAAAACAGAACAGATAAAATAANTTTGCTAATAACACTGTTGTTTTGGCAACTTTAGAAAGAAGGGGGTACGGATGAAAGAAGGGTATTGATGATTGCAGTCATCAGTACCACTTACCAGAGTGACCTGCTTAATTTCTTATCTTTGCAGTCAGTTCCCCAAATATATACAATTTCCCACACAGCTACCATTTCCCTGCCTTAAGCAACAGCTCCATGTGGATAATTGTTCACCTATAGTCTTTCTTGGGAATTTTCCAAGTACCTATCTCATGTCCCGCATATTCCTCAGAATTTGTCTGCAAATGCCCCATTTTTACCAAGCTTCACTTACGAACTAGTGGAAGGGGAGGAGAAAATATTTTAGGGGAAGAAAAAGAGGAAAACTCTTGAGTTGTTTCAAGACACTAATTGCAAGTTATAAACTTTTTCTTAAAATTGCATTCTAACTGCATTTAGAGCTTAGCAGGTCTAAATTATGCAGTTATGAACATTATGTTAGCCTAATTAATAACTTACTCTAAGAGTACACTGAAATTATATACCAATACATAGTGGATATTGTACATAGGCACCTCTTACTCAAAGAGACTTAAAGGGAAGCCATTGATTTAAAATTGGGATGCTTTGATCTGAAAAATAGTGTATTATTTGACAAACCTAAGACTGACCCATTTTGAAATAGCACAAAAACCTGATGTCTTAGCAGTCACTGTGGGTGACGTGAAATTGCTTCCCAGTCAACCGCATTCACCAGTGCATTTGAAAGGGTTTTACATGCTCATCTTGCTTTGTCCTTAGGGGGAGGGGAGGGAAGAACAAACAAGCAGCATAGAACAACCCTGTATCTATAGGCATTCACAGGGCATTAACTTGTCTAATCTAAGTTCTTTAAGGTATAACACAACCCTGATATTAGATTCAGGAATTTACTGGGGAAGAGAAATAAACCAATGAGGAGCCACCACTACCACTACTGCCTGATCATGACCTGTACCTCATTTGCACTGAACACTGTTGAAGACAGAATGTAAGGCCTTTGTAGTAAGCTGGCAAACCTTCAACATAGTATAAAAACATTTTCTATGTACTTAGAGGCTGGTGCGATGTGGATATATAATCATTTTCCCAGGGTCCTTGTGGTCTACTCCTAACAAGTAAGAGAAAAATTCATGAGTTCCCCATCCCTTTATTTCAACAGCTCCTCTAGCAAGTATTGTTGTAGCAAACATGCTTTGACCTGCACTTAAATATGCAGTTACCAATCTGCATAACATCCCTTTTCACCAGTTTTTCAGAGTTCTATCAGAAAGATATTTAAAAAGTAATTTTATGGACAGTGTGGAAAGTTTTCTCTTTTTTCCTACACTTTCAAGTCACTTCTTGTGTCTCTAGTCAATCTCCATGTTTAGTAAGCCTCCCAGTCTCTTCATAAGCCTTGTTTTCCTTCATAATTTGCCTGTATAATTTCTTTATTAGGCATAGTCATTCCAGCCCCTCTAAATATTTATTTCCAGAAAGAACAGGTTCTGCTGAGCCATTATTAGTTGCAGTCTTACCTTCATGCTAACCTCTCTGCCTCCACCATGACCCTACAGTGACAACATCCAATTATATATGCCCATCAATTCCCTCATTCTGGAGAAACTGGGTCTTTTAAATTCAGAAGCCTAGCACTTTCCTTCACCTCCATAGATTAATATACAAGGTCAAATCTAACCGTTATGCAATTTCTGTTCCCAGAAGTCTGTGACCTTTACTACTTTTCCCCAGTACCTGCCATCTGCAGGATTGCCTCATATCCAGTTGTTTCTTTTGTAACTTCCATTCAGATTCTAGTATCCCCAATTTATCAAAATCCTCCGTTTTCTATCGAATTATAACCTGATAAAGCAAGATAGTAGTCCTCTTAATTTCTTTATTGCTTCAACAAAAGCATATATTTAAGTACCCAGCTTAAAAAAGGTATTTTTCAGGATAGGTGAAATTCCTTCTCTCTGTGAAGCTATAGTAATTCACTAATTAGTTATGTAGTCTCATTCAGGTCAAGATAAAGAGCACCAAAAAGAGGCTGCTCTTCCAAGTCCATCAGCCTAACTCAGACAAATAAGCTGCAGTGACAACCACAGGTGAAGCCTGTTGTTTCTGTAACTTAATTCCCCACACAAACTTGAGATAAACAAATAGGGATGAGTGCAATGCTTTGGTAGTAGTTACTTAACGTGCTTTGCCGTGTTTCCTATGATATATAGAGAAATAGGTAATGTGTTGTTCCCAATTTTCTCAAACAATATTTTCTCACACACACACACACAAAACGGTTTGCAAGAAAAATAATCATCAGTTGTCAGCCAGCCAACTCTCCAGAGAATCAATTTTTCATACTTTCAGACTCTGAACTACCACAGTCCTCGCTGAACGATCAGCGTTTAAACAGTTACAACAATATTATTTAAAGGTGCCTTTTTGCACTTAGAAAAGTAATTAGTTATTGTAATGTTGTTGGTTAGCTGCCATCCTCAGAGACCACCTGATTTATTGGTTTATCAGCAAAGCTTTGCTCTTAATAGAACACTCTCCAATTCTTCAGAAAGCCTCAGATTTGTACACCACAAGAACTCACACAGACTGGCTTCGACTGGCAGGATACCTGTCTTCTGTTCCCTAGTGCTGTTCTTGATCTCCTCTGTGACTTCAGACAAATTGCTTCGCTCTGCACTGGTTCTGTCTTCTCTATTTGTAATCAGGGCATAGACCGTGTCCCTGGGAGGTGTCTGTGCAGCGCCTACCACAAACAAGGCTTTAAGTCTTAGTATCCATAAAAGTAGGTAACAAAATGGTACAGCATGTGAAATGAAGTGTCACATACCACTGTTTTGTAGAGTATAAAAACTTCCACCACTTACTATAAGGCAAAATAATGGTAATCATTTAAAGTTCCATCAAAAAATAGGGTAAAGCTTTCTCCTGCAGAATTAGCATTAACAGTATATCTTAAATGTGCAGTAGCTATTACATTTAAAATACAAATAAAAACTTTTTTGTAAGAAATGCACCTATACACATATGAACAAGATGTGAATATGTATTTATTTTCAGCAAGGAATACTATATTCCAATTCTGGACAAACCACAACGCACTTAATATGGGAATCAGACCCAAACCAAACAAAAAAGCATGTGTTGATTCTCAGTGTCCATAAACAACACAATCGAATACCAACTTCAGCATTTTACAGCAATGAAAAGGAGTAGCTACATTTTTCTATAGAAATAGAAAACTTGAAGAGCTTTAAGATTTTTGGCATTTATATTCACTCTGCAATACATCTACATCAGTCACCACCCACGCATACTTTGAAGACTGAAAGTAGACAGTAAGTCTAGCAGAACTTCATGGTGGGAGTGTGCAGGTTTTTTCTATCAAACCTTAAAAGTAGGCTCATAAAAGGTAACTTCGAAAACCTGGTTAAATCCCAAGGATGTTAAAATTTGGGGATAACTGCTTATCTCCCAAGCCTTAAATCAATGAATTCACAATTTTAAGTAATTCTTAACTGAAGATTGGATTATTTAATTTATTTTTTTTTAAATAATCATTTCCTCTATTTCATGTAAGTATTCATTTTGGGAAGCATTATTGACTTTATTATGGAGGAGATCAGAATAGATGACCATTTATCCGCCTTTCTGGCCATGTAGATTTAGAAAACCACCACTGAATTAGAGCATGGAGAGAGGATGAAAAAAGTCGTTCTCATTAGACCTTGGAAAGAGCCCAAGACGAAGCAAAGATTGACCTTTCAGCCTAGTCTAACTTCTAATTACCAGGGTGACACTTCAGAAGTTCACCCAATCATTCACATGATAACCACAAGGCTTCTGCTTGACGCAATACACAGCTTCCAGAAAAACTTCCAATCATGATGCTTCAGCTTCAAATGATAGAGAAGGCACCATATGAAGTCAGTGATTTTGCTTACTTGCACCTGGGTAGAAAGTAGCCATATGAGAAGTTAATCCTGCAAGTCCTCTTACCAGAGCTAAGGAAAAAGAAAAACAAAACAGAAGAATACTGCAAGCGTTTCATTTTGATTTACCTGAATTTTAGATCAAGATAAGAATCAGTTCTTTTTCTAAATGGACCAGTGCACTAACACCAAATACAAAAGCTTATATGGTAAAAAAGCTTAGATCCTAACTAAATTGTCTCCACATGTATACCATTGGGACAGGCAAAAATCCAAGATGGGCACTTTTGCTGGCATATCTGAGCATCCAAGCCTGAAGACAAGGCTTTTAGCAGGTGACTCAATAGCCATCTACTCATTATTTTCATTTCCTATTGCATATTGCCTTCTCAAAGCAACATTGCAAGAAGTCTTTATTCTCTAACTTATACAGAACTAGGTAAGGCAGCCAGCTCCCTGGTGAAGGAGTACAAGACGATAAATTCACCCATATTAGTGCAATCTGATTTCATGACTGCTAGAGACTACAGCAAATGCTCACATCTGTGGGCAGCAGTGGGGGATCTTTGTTCTTCTCCTCACGGAGCTGTTCTGCCTGGGGACACCTTCAAAGAAGATTCTTCACGTTCACAGTCAGCGGTTAGCCCCTGCCAGAGAGCAAATAACTTTAATCCCCAAAACTGACGGGTTGGAGGGCCACAAATTGAGCAATGTCCTCTATCTTGAAACAGCTCTGCAACAGCACTATGTCCCTCCAGCCTCCCAGCCCTGGCTTGGTTGTGGCTGTCAAGCATACCCAAAAGCTGGTATACAGATTCACCTTGAGGGGCTGTGACGGGTGATGTGGTCACTGCTAGCCTTTTCCTCAACTCACACAATCCCTGCAAATGACACAGAGGATGCAAGAACAGGTCCTGTGACAATACTGCACTGTGGGTTACAAGCTTAAGGCACCAATTCATAATAATTCTGCCTGTAGATGTGATTCAAGTGCCAGGAGCTTTTTAAAAGACATACTAGAGTAGTACTCTATGGCAGCAAGGGCCATGCCACACAGCTTGCTACAATATCTGTTGACAGACCAAGACCGCAGGACTGGAGGTCCTGCAGAACATAAGCGGGACCCCTATGAGATGCTCTAAGTATCCTGAGCTTGATCCCAGCCTACCCAGGGGAAGCACCTAGGAGGGTATGCCACGGGATTCATAACACAGACAGTCTGAGATCTGAGTTTTTAGGACACAGGTGGGTACTTGTGACAGAACAGCATGAACACAACCAGCAAGCACACAGAAACTTGGTTGTGCTGCAGGTTATTGCTACTTCCTCAGAGCTTTTAAAAGCACAGAATACTGCAAAAGGCATGTTTGAACTATTTCTAATGGTGACTCCTTCCCCTATCATCAAGCACACCAGTGCAGTGGCAGATACTTAGTGCAGTCTTGTCTCTTGCTTTCAGACGCATTTTTCAGCCCTATGTAGGTGGAGGTGACTGCTTGAAGTGACTTCACTGTCACACTCCCCTCCAAGCAGCACTTCACTACGTCTCTTCCCAGCACTGGCCCTGCAGGGAATTTAGCTGAGACTTAACAAGTGCCTGGAGTTTTAGATTCTGGTTTTAGTTCTTGGCTTTTGTTTTTATTGGGATTTTCGTTTCAAGGTGCATATATACATGCACAAAAATACTGCCAGGGTATTGTCATAATAATCTTATGGGAAATAATGCTTCAGAAACTGGAAGGTATTCTTCCTACACACCCACATGCTCTGCTTTTAAAAAGGCAAAGAAAGAAAGAAGCAAGCAAAATACCAGCCACATTCTCTGTTGAGCACAGATTATATAGGAGAAATCACAGACCGAAGTGAATAAAATGACTAGTTATAAACTCCTTTTTTTGAGCAGTTTATCATAAAAAACTTGAACTATTGTTGAATTGACCTGTTTTGGTTTTTAACAGATCAAATTCATCCAACATTTTTTGTTTTGGTTTCACTTAGATTTTACTTGTTTATGTCCCACAGAAGTTGTGAGACTATATTCCTGCCTTCTGCAGGCTTTGCATAGCAGTATAATGTTGTTTTCTATGTTTGATCTCCAATATATTTCTCTGAAACTGCAGATGCACTGAATCATTAAGCTTTGTGTTTATTCGTAGGGAATAACCAGAAAATTTCAAGCACTGGTAACTTTGCAATGTTTTCCTTGTATTTTCAGTGTTTCTGAACTATACAGTTTTAATCTACCTCATTGATTCCCAATGGAATTAACAGGTAACATCTCTAGTCCTGAATTACTTACTTATCCTAAATATGCAAGACTGTTAGAAGCGGGAGCAAGCAAGACAAGCTGCTTCTCATCTCTCATATTAGAAAGTGGAGGAACAACTCTGCTCCAATCCCCCGCTAAAAATTTTTCATCAGCCTGGGAATGGCTCCAGTTCCAGCTCTGAGCTAGGCAGCTCACTGATGAGCTTCAGGACAGCAATAAAAATAATCAACAACCTTGTGGAGCGTACATCACATCCAGTTATGATGTTCACAGGACCAAAATGGAATATCAGTAACGGATTCAGCTTAGTCTTGACTAGGTGGACACAAGAGGAGCAGTGGGGTGAGAAACTCATACCAAAGAATATTTAAAAAAAAAAAACAAACCCAAAGTGAATGTCTGTCTTTAAAACCTCAATCTAATAGAATATTTCAAAATGGAAGACACTTTTTATAGCAGTCATACCACAAGAGGATAACCCACGCACCACACTGGAAGCCTAATAGGTATTAAAAACTGTGAAGTTTATCCACTACAGAACAGAAGGACAAAGACAAGGTCATTCACTGTGTGCAAGTGATAGAACAAGGCTCCAAAATCCCCAAACAAACAGGGGCAGAAAATAATCTCCTTGGCAAAGTTTTGCAGTATTTGAGCATCAGAAGAAAATCAGAAGCAATATTATTGTCTAACCAAGCTGACATTTGGCTACCAAAGATTTAATTCTTATAGTTCCTACTAGATAAAAGGACACCACATCCGTCTCCAAGTGACAGCTTGGCACAGTCAACAAGAGATTACAGAATATCAGCTCTTTTGTTTAGTGGGTTGAGAAAGAAAGAACAATCCTAAAAGTTTCTCATTTGCCCATTGCCCTTTATCTTTCTTGACTACTTGAATTGCAGCAGCACCTGAGGTCAAGTCCTACTAATCAACCATCCCCATCTTCCTTCAGTCCTTCCTGTAGACAGATGGGTGCAAAGAAGGACAGCCAGGAGGACATGTGTGCAGGATGCTACCACCAGTGCTGCCTGCAGCCGGGTCAAGCCACAGCATCCACACAAGACGGATTGGTAAGATGGAAGAAAAACTCCCTCCTGGGGAAAGGAGCATGCATGGCATAAGACATCAAACAGGAGACTACAATGACGGCTGAGCATGGCCTGGAAGGTGATATATCCACCCCCCAGCAAGTCTTCAAGTAGGACCAGGTCTTCTGTTCTAGAATAAAATGATGTAACACGTCTCAGTCTCAAGGCAGAAGCTGCGGAGGGAACAGCAGACAAGTGTGAACCCTTTATGGAGAGGTAACACAGATCACCTGGCACCTAATAATTGCGGGATGTCTTTGTTGATGTGATCAAGGACCAAAGACTAAAGACTCTGAATAATTATATCTGGTTTCTGAGAAAGCTCCAGCTGGGTAGCAATTCGTACTCAGCTATCTCTGTTTTGCTGGCAAAGCTGCAGCAGTCCTTTATAATGTTCAGCCACAAATAACACACTACATCCCAGTGGATATTTCGTAGTAAACGGCTCAAGTTGTTCTCCACCCCCCTGCTCTTCTCGTTTGCAAGCTACCTACAAGCAGAGTACAGATATTTTTTTCCATTTTACTCAAAGGGTGTTTGCTAAGATTTCCATGCACAGTCTTTGATCTGTGGATTGCTGCACATATTTGAAGTTCAAAATTTGATCTGCATCAATTGCTGACAGGGGAATTTCAACCATAGGACTGAAAATGCAGCTCTCAGGATCAGATTTATGGTGCAAATATTGAAAGTGTAATATACGTTTAAGAAATAGTAGTAACTTTGGAAAATTGTGCCATAAAAGTCCCTAGGTTTACTCCACGGACTCAGTTATCAAGAATCAGTAACTCGTGTGGGAGAATTCATTCCAATTCTCATTTTTCTATTCATTAGCTTTCTGCTCCATCTAGCATCTCCCTATTTTTGAAATTAAAGAAATAGAAAATCTTGATCAATTTTCTCATGATTTATGGTTTCATGCCTCCTTGTTCTATTCTCTTTTCTTAAAAAAACCTCTTTTTTCTGTGCTAAACAGCCTCCCTCCCAGCCATCACCTCCACAAGAAGCTTCCTTGCCTGTAAAATACATTAATTGCCCTACACTGAACCCCTCCTAATTTCCCTTAATTAATCTTTTATGCTGACCCATACATCGGAAAGGGATAGCATCCTTCACAGGCAGCAGATTAGTTGCCTTAGTCCATCTGCCTGCAGATGAGCACCCACGCTACAGGCCATGCTGGCCCTTTCCCAAATGAGCACACAGGGTGCTGGTCTGATGCTCAGGACCATCCTGTCCAGGTGATGACTCAGGGCGGAGGACAGGTACGCATCAGCCAGCCATGTCCCCCCCCGGTCCTCTGCACTCACCAAGCTACAGTCCCTGGGCTGTCAGGCTCAGCACCTTTCAGGAAAACTAAATTTACACCCACACACTTACCCCCTCCCTTCCTCTAGATATTATTAAAAAAGCTTCGTTCCCTGATGATTCACCAACACCTGGGAGCGAGTTCTGCTTTTTGTTCATCTCCAACAAAATCTTTTCTTCCTCTTAGCAACCAAACGGCAAGCCTTCAAGATTTAAAAGAAATGAGAATGAGTGTGTAAGTGTACACTCGCTTCCTTGGAGAGCATGAAAGGCTAATTACAGAAATTAAATGCTAATTTCTCAAGATTAATATAGGCAAGTAAAAGGCTTTTTCATTGTTTGCATAAAAGGCTACTTCAAAAGCTTTACTCCTTTTGCTCCTCACCTGTAATTTCTACTCTTCCTCCCCATGCTACGTTACACCAGGTCAGGTTTTTAATTGGTGCTCGTTAGCCAAGCTGTGGATGCTCCTCTCTGGTCAGTCCCTTTGCCCACAGGCAGCTGCTGGCTGCATCTCTGTAGTGCTGGGAAGGGGAAAGCAGACCCCCCCCGCCAGCAACAGCGGCACTTTGAGCTCTGTCACCAGTGGCTTTCCTGACACCCTGTGGAGAAGTTTAAAGGTGAACAAAATATATACAACAGCAAAATTTTGCAGTCCAGCTCCTTTGTCTGCCAAGAAGATGCAAAACCCCTGAATATGTGTGTTCCTGAAATCTGCATTATTTTGTAGTGCTTATTAATGAGCACTGACTTCTACAATTTATTGTCACATTTGACCGTGCTCAGAATACTCTGATTCAACGTATCCCGTAAGCTTCCCCTTAAAACACAGCACTGCAAGTGCTTCCATAAATTAGGGGTCTAATATATATTTATACATATATATATATTTATATGTTTTGTCCTAGAAAAGCTTTCTCCAGCACCAGAGAGCGTCCTGGCATATCACACTCTGATTACAGGTCAGACTGATGAATACATGTAAATGAACATAACTTACATTGTCACTCTGAAACACAAGAAAAAGAAGTTGAATATACATTATTTCACTTTGATTCTCTAAGCCATCTTTCAGCAAGCTATCGTCTGACCATGCTGACCTGGGCTCTCAAGCAGGGATGATGGCCCTACCAAAAGCAGTAAGCCCACATCACAGCACAAACTCTATATTTGGTTAATGTCCAGGTTATTATTAGCTCTCTCTTAAGCAAGGATAGAGAGGTCCCAATCCATCATGTGCCAATGGGAAAACAAAGAGTGGAGTGAATGTAAAATGTATATGTTGCTGTTCCTAAAGCATCTTGGGTTTTGATGCACCAATCAGGGAAGCCAGTATCAGGTTTATGCTGATGATCCTCACCCAGTAAGAGCTACACAACTACTCCCAGGAACTTCACCAGGGAAAGAATAACAGAACTGCCCCTATTCAAGAGCTATAATAAGGTAAGAAAAGGAATGGAAGTCATTTGGCATACCTATGTGCACATATTAATTAAAGATAACAAGAATAATTATACACTTGGGAAAGGCAAAGACAAGTCCTCAGAATATCAAGAGGCCTATAAAAATTCTGGTGAAAGGCACCAAAACCTAAATGAAAGGGATGCAATTATTCCCCACCATCCACCTCTGCTGAGTGTGGGAAGGGACAAGAATCACAGCAAGAGAAAGTAAATGTCACAGATAGGTAATAGGGACAACAACTGAGACACACGCTGTAAGGTCTTCTCAATACAGTACAGCTGAACTGAGAGGATGCAGCAACAGGATTTACTCACAGGACTCAGACAAAGTTAAGGGGCGTTTCACACCTCCCCCTCAGAGGTGGGAAATGAAACAGGCAACTCTTGAAAAATAATTGGAAAGGGTTAAGGTGAGCAAAAAGTGGAATGGGTTTTTAACAGGTTGGTGATGTTTGCATTTCACCTCTTTCAAGATCAGGAGATGAAAAACAGAGAGAATTCTCTACATTCCCCACCTTGTTAAAAAGCATGATAATTCTTCCTTGCAATTTTTCTGTAACAGACTTTGTGTTTGAGCTAGGCATCAGAACAGGAAAATATCGTTTACAGTAAGGCAAACATCTTTTGCCTCCAGCACAAATGCATGAAACTAAGTAGACCCTAGCTGATAAGTAACGCAGCAAGAATAGGTTTATTGAGCTGATACCCTACACGTGCTTTTCCACCTTAATTGTCCAGTAACTGCAGCTGACTCCATAGGGATGGTGAGGAAGCTGGCATCATTACGAAGGGAGAAAGAAGAGGCTTATAAGAAGATATCCTTTGAACACCAGGTACAAAAGCATTTCAGCAGTAATTTTAAACTCAACCGGATGCTTACATTGGGTTTAGCTCATGAATAACATACGTTGGTATAAAAGCAGAGCCCCCTCATTTGATGTAAACAGCACACAGCTTCTCAAAACGTTTCACAGAGCAAGGAGAGGTGACACAGCTCAATACGAGAGTCTCAGGGACTCCTGTTGTCGCAGGGCAGACAATATACTACAGCAGTTTTAAAGCATGATGCCTCAAGCGATTTAAGCTCTCGCTAAAATGTACATCCACTCTTACACACTTACACCTCCGCTGTGAGAAAAAGGCAACCAATATTTAGGATATGAATGTGGGATGTTGCATGACTCTAATCAAATTTCAGAATCTTAATTACACTAATCCTTGGTGCCAAACCTATACACAAGGAGTAATAGAGCATTGCCATTTTAATCTATCTGAAATACCAGAATATGGTTTACAAATCATGGTTTAATTGGAGAATAGCCTAAACCAAACTTCATTTCCCCAAAATGTTGCAGAGAAAGTCTAAATCCAGAATGAAGATTGATAGCTCTAGCAACAAAATGGCACCAGTATATGTTTCTGCTCTTAGTCAATCTCCACTTAGTAACCAAGAGAGTTTCACTGCAGCTTTTGGGTTATACTAACAGGAAGAACAGTGAAAAAAATCCATAAGTGACAGGGCCTTGTCAGGACAGGTACAGATCAGCTGGAGGATTCTGAATAACTTCTTTGCTCTTCGAAAGACTTACGGACTAAGCTAATACTCCACTAGTGATTTCCTCACTTTCCAAGATTTCTACTCAGAGTTTTCCTGTGTTGGGCCTAAGTATCCATCAAGTATTACTACAGACTTTGTGAATAGAGGTTTGTCAGATCCAGTATCTGCCCGAAGTTGTGACTCAACAGCCACTTTACCAAGAGATGCTGATGGATAATAAACGTTCTAAGAAACTTCAGGTGCAGGGCACCATACTGACATACTATCCTTTCACATGAGAGATAGTAATCCAAATTCTTTTTGAATAATAGTATCTGCATGCTTGTTCTGCCATCCAACAGAAGACTCATTAAATTATTGTGTAATAAATGTTCATTGTTCAAAAAAAGCATGCCAGAGGATTCTCATCCTCAACAGCCCTCTCAGTGGCATCAGCCACAGATACTTCCAACGAGCTGAACAACACTTAGGGAACTAAATTCTGCATTAAAAAGTATATACTGGATCTCCTTGGTTTCCATAGGACCTATTTCAAAACAAAGGGAAGAATATGATACTGATGTCTGATTCCTCAGAGATTGCGAAAAACATGACAGTTCTGGAAAGGTTTTTTGCCAGATTCCTGAATTGCTTTGCTTTAGATAGTAACTTAGAACCCTTTTTTTGGAAGCAATTATACAGCATAATGTACAGACGAGATGTGGCACACATTCCACCATATGGGCTAGAAAAAAGCAGATGTCTAGGGAATATCTTCAAATAAAATATTGAGCCTTATCTGACGAAGAGAATTGTAAATATTTTAGAAGATAGTCGGAATATTTAATTGCAGTCTTTGAAATACTGGAATTCACATGCAAAATAAACTGACAATTAGATATGACACCTTGAAAATGTACTTTCCAGCCCTTTTCTGTGATTGCATAACAATAAAGATATATTCAATGTGTAAAAAAGAGCAGAGATCTTCTGGACCATCTTCCAGTAAGAACACAGGCAAAGGGAAATTCTAACTCCTTCCAAGACAGATTTTGGTTGCCTTCTGGAAGACAGTGAGAAAGACCTGATGACCCCAGAAGGCCTCTTCCCAGTGTTCAGAAGAGTCTGATCTAAAATTACTTTCCCTTGGAAGCCAGCTGCAGAATATTTGAGATTCCATGACTTAATGTACATCACCCATACGCTAATTTAGCAGACAAGAAAGATTGTCATGGAAGATATCAGAGTGAGTCATACTAGAAACTGAAAATCACTTTCTACATGATGGTGCCTTGCAGAAACTGACTTCTGCCACTCTGGTGCCTGGGGAGACAAGGCTCAGTACACATTATACAACTCTAAATTTTTCACACGCCAAGTGGTATTTGTGCAAACAAGAGAATTAGAAATCTTAGTCATTATTCACTCAGGCAATGATCTTATTTGCATGTGAAAGCCAATGCTTGTAGATAAAGGCATAGGACCAAAGATAGTTGTAGACTTCAAATAAGGGAAAGGAATTGAAAATATTTCTATTATTTCAACAACTAAGCTGGTTGAGAGGGACATTAAGATACAAATTGAAATTCAGCGCTAACTGAACACAACACCCCCAGATCCCTACCCTTCCTTTGTAAAGTGGTATTGGACATGTTTCAACTAGAGATTAAATAAAATAATCCCAGCTGTCCCGTGGAGGGAGGATATGGGAGGGAAGGGGATGCTGTGTTGTCAGAGGGCTGCAGCAGTACGAGCCAGCATGTCATAACTCTTTACATCTTCTGGAGAGAGGAGGTGCTGTTCTGTGTATCTTCTGCACCAGCCTCCCTTCTCTCCAGTGAACCACCACAGGGCAAACACACCTATAAATTCTTATTTGAGTTTTTTCAGTTTAATGTAATGGTCTTAATGTCACTTGCCACTTTGGGGCTCAGAAGCACCAACACTACTGCTCTCACCTGTATTTTATTCTGTCCACAGCTGGGCACAGGAAAGCAGAAAAGACTGGTTTTGAGATCCCACTGTATTTCCAGACATGACCTTCTGATACTTGGCTGCGCATCCTGCAGCTGTGACAGTCACTGCTGTGCCTCGCTGCAGCCTAGTCCCCCTGTCCACAGGAGTCTTGGGTTCAGTACCTCTGCTTCCCACCTGGGGAGCAACAGTAAGGCCACAGTGGCAACTTTCTGTATGAATAGATACGCTCCTGATGAATCAAAGCACCCCAATACCAAGTATCCAGATCCCAGCCACATTACGCTGCGAGTTTATGGAGGCAGCAAGACAATTCCTAACAATGGGGATGCAATTAATCACCACAAACATCTTGTATATACAGCTAGCAGTTTGCAAACGTGTTTTCTGCATCCCTGACTCATGTGTCCATGGCTCAGAAGACACTCAGGGAAAAAAGTTTGACAGAACAGTTACTACTTCTTTAAATATATGGCTCCTTTACCAGTGGAAGGAGCCAGATGGAGAGTAGTCTCCACAGTATTATTTTAACCAGATGACTTTGTCCATGTGGAACTCCCTACTGAACAGCTTGCTGTAGAGTATCTTGCACCTGGCTTGGATATATCCAGGCTGACAAGAATCCTTCCAGTCCCACTTCACCTTTCTTCAAAGCAGGCTTCTCATCAGGGAATCCCAACTATGAGTTTCTTCTTTTTGAGCTCAGAAGTTTCAGACAGGTGAAGCTACTGCTGCTTCAACGTGTTACAAAAATACTCTATAAAATGGAAAAAAATATATTGGCTAAAAGAATTTAACAGCTCTTGACTGCAGTTTAAGACATGCTGTCATAAAAATGCAGCAGCAGTGCAAAATACCGAATTAGCAGCACAACTTCAGGACAGTAAAAAACAGTATTTAGCATGAAACTCACCCACTCATTAAAGGGACCGATTCCTGCATCAGCTATGCTTTCTGTCCATCCACTGGAATTCCTCTGGTTTGTTTGATTAAGGCAACAGAGACAAAATTTAACTTTGCACTGTTATTAACCTAGTACTCACACCTTCTCAAACTCTAACAGGTTCAGCTGGTCGAGCTTTAACTGAAGACTTTGTGAAGAATTTGCTTCCCCTCTTCCCCACCCTCAGACACAAGCATTTATCCCACTGGGAAAACACTCATTTTTCCTCCTAAACTTTATGGAAAAGCATGAGGATCACCACCAGAAAGGGTGAAGCATAAGGCACAGGAAAGCCATTTTAGTTCCTCTCACCTTCCCCTTCATTACATGATAATGGAGTTGGTGAACACTCACATTTTGTTCACCAAAATACACACAAACACACACTTCAACATTTAGAGATGATCCCACAATTTCATCTTAAAATTCAGAGCAAGCTGTCCAGAGGCAGCTCCCCCTAGACGTCACTATAGGAACTTCGGAAATCCACCACCAACATTAACCCATCGGATAAATGTGAATCCTGGGACTCAGCAGTGTCTCTGTTGCTGCATAAAGTGGAGCAAGCTTTCAGCATCGCTATAGACCTGCTTGTGCATCTAGTCGGGCCAGGGCTGCTTGGGAATGGAGAATGGGATAACATCCACAAGAAAAGCGATTGTACAGCCCTCCTTGGTGCTCTAAGCAATGATGCACTTCGCTGGTGTGTTCAGCATCTTATCAGTGGCCGACTGGATTATTTTGTCAGGGGTAACATCCAGTCTGGTCAGTAATACCAATAAATACAAGGCCAATGCTCAGAAATTAAAAATTTAAATCCAATGGCTAGCATACAAATTCCCAGTGACACCCCACGATATTCTGTATAACAGGTAGGCACAGATGAAAAACAAATTCAATGCTGCCAAAAAAAATTATAATTAGGAAATTTCTTTCCATCCTAATCTACAGAGCGTAGACCGCTTCTAAAGAAAGAGGTGGAATAGATAGAAATTGTAAATACAGTTTTGGTTCAAAACAGCCTTTCCATCAGGTTACATGGGACAGGAACAAAAAAATAGTACTTGGAGAACAAAAGCATAAGATAGAAACTGCAGGAAACTAAAAAAAATAATAAATCAATCCCAGAAAAATATCTGAAATACAAACTAAATAAATGTCAGAACTCTTAGGAATCTTGAGGAGGAGAATGAAATCCATGTGATTTCATGAATGATTTTGGTTTTCATTAAAACATGGCTTACTTGAAAAGGCTTTGTTATTAAAAAGACTGGCTGTTCCAGAGGAGGGTTTTCAGCTACTAAGATTAAGACTGGACCTCTCTGTACCTCATACACACTAGTTTCACTTTGCATAACACCAAACTCAAGAGGTACCTCAGACCTATTTCTGTGTTGTGTAATGCAACGAGCAATATCATCCTCTACAGCAACAAAAGGGAATTTGATCTCTTTTGATTTCGACTGCAGATCACTGAGTCATTACTGTTCTATTATGTTTTCAGGGGAGTAAATTAATATAGCTTAAAGCAATTGTATATAAAGTCCATGAAAACAAGTCTGCTGCCTATGTAATTTCTTACTGTGTTGAAAAATCTCAAAAGGTAACTGAATGAAAGACCAGCTCAGACTGAAAAAGAGAAGACAGACCACATTTCTTGAAGCGTTGTTTCCTTAGCCCTGCCTCTGAGTTTTCAGTGCCTTTACCATATTTATGATGGAAGCAGGTGGTGTAACGCGCTGTGTAGTTCAGGTCCTCTGCTGTAACCACAGGACCGCAGAAGGAGGCTGGAAGGCACCTCTGGAGACCATCTTATCCAATGCCCCTGCTCAAGCAGGATCAGCTCAAGCAGGTTGCCCTGTTCAGATACTCTTTCTTGTTGTATGAGATCTTAGCACAGGACTCTTAACACTTGAGATTTAACCATGCAAGGCTTCATCACCATCACTGAAATCCTTCCTAACCTTCTATGGGACTTCTCTTTGCTTTCACAAGATCTCTTCTGAGCTTGGACTCCAGGAGTGCTGCAGAACCCAACTCTATCTGCAACAGCAGGTGCCCTTGTCACCACATACTACATGAAGAAAATGTGATCTTGGAGCACAACTGGCGCTAGCCTTCCTTAACCACAGGAAAATGAGCTTTAGCATCCATAAATTCTCAGCCAGGAGAAAGAAGAATATTTCTTCTGGGACGAACTATGCTCATATTTTACTGGTTTTCCCAAAACTCTCAGCTTCTCTTTGTGAGGTAAAATAAGAAGCTCTCATCGACTTACTACTTTCATAGCAACTTCTGAATTTTTTAAAAAAGAAGTGCATTAACTCTCTTGGAAATGGATTAGGCAGACCTTGAACAAATGGCTAACACTCTTTAAGAAACTCTTTACCATTGGTAAGAAGCCAAACACTCTCAGTCAGAAATACCTTTACCTAGACCACTTTTTTCACTAAACAAGAAGTGATACACACCATTAGCTTTCATTTCATTCATTTGGCAAACTGAAACCTTCCTTTAAATCCACTTGCTCAGGAAGTTCCTAACAGAACTGCGGCACTTTATATGACTAAAAACGGAGTGACTAAAAATAATAGGGCTGATGCCCAAGAGCATCTTGTACCACTATACTGCTCCGTGTAAGCAACACAGCATTTATGTGAAGTGAAGAATCACTGCAGGTCTGTCCACCATAAGCAATCTGACCTCTTGTAATCACAGCTCTGGCTTCTATTCCCAGCATGCTGGGTCACAGAATTAGACCAAAAATCCGCAGCCAGATTTGAGACACTGCAGGTCTTTTCAGAGGTGGCAGTCAGCTTCTCTTTGCTATACAGATAGGAGCCATTTGTCAAATACAGAAATGTTAATGTATGTCAGTGTTTGAACTTCAAGTACAGCTGAAGCTTGAAGGTGTTTGTAGCCAAAGCAATGACTTTATTTGTAGGTGAACTGTTAGTCTGACACTTGTGAACATCTGATTGACGCGATAAGGCACACACATGCAGTCACTTTCTGCTGGCTGCAAGTTCTGAATTACTGACACCACTTTTCCATGTTTGATGCAATACAGACATAGGCATGAAGGGTGTTGCCACTGGGCTAGAGAGAAAGAAAAAGGCTTTGATCCATTTACCATCAAGTTATCCTCCTTCAACTGAGAACCATGTTTCAAAATTCCTGATGGGAATCAGGCAAGGAAAGTCCTGCATCCTTCACCATTCCTAAATCACTAGATCCCATAGGCAAGGTGTAGGAACTCTTTCCTTTCTTATCCATCTGGTATGTGAAAGCTGCGTTGCACCATCACAGCTACCACTTCCCTAGTGCTTTGCTACCAACTGTATTGCACAAATCAGTGTAAATTTGACCCCAAGTCTGGCGCCAACACAGTACAGACTATGGCTGGGGGAGCAGGAGGGAAAGACTGAGGAGTTCTGCTTTTTTCATGGTCATCCATTTTTCCCTGCATTTCTCATTGCAGCACAAAAGGTATCAAGACCTTTAATCACTACGTCTCAAAACACACAAGTTGGTACTTTTCTGTGCTTCCAGACAGTAGATTAGTGCAGCCTGGCTGCCAAACATGATTAATAACTCTGCAAGGGCCTTTGTACTGTATGCACTATTTGCCAAAAATGGCAGAAATCAGAAGAGAGGAGGGTGCACTGCAATGACAGTTATTTCAGAGCCAGATGACTGGTTTTTTGTGATTAAAGAATAAACTCAGTTACATGAAGAAAACTCGATGACATAAGCTCTCCTCTAGTTCCCTTCTCCCCGGGCCCCATCACCCCTCCTTCTTTAAAGTGTTGCTTGGCATTCCTGAGATTAATTTCATGGCTCTAAAATAAACACTTCCAAAAATAGTAAGAGGAAATGGCAATCTTGCAAAGTGGAGTTCGTTAGCTTATTTTCCAGAAACCAGAAGCCCTGTCTGCTTGAAACCTTTACTGCTCTGCACAGCAAGTCACAAGAAGATAAATGACTTTCTGTATCAGCAAAGACCAAACACGCTGCTGTTCTGGTGCAGAGGTTTAGGCTTCAGCGTATGCGAAAAGCAAGCGAGACAGGGCTAGGGGGACTGGGGCAAACCCCAACACAGAAGACAATCTCTGGTTTATCAAAAGAGTAGAGTGGCTGGAAAAAGAAGAGTGGCTGGAAAGCTGCTTGGCAGAAAAGGACCTGGGGGTGTCGGTCGACAGTCAACTGAGTATGAGCCAGCAGTGTGTCCAGGTGGACAAGAAGGCCAACAACATCCTGGCTTGTATCAGGAATAGTGTGGCCAGCAGGACTAAGGAAGTGATTGTCCCCCTGTATTCAGCACTGGTGAGGCCCCACCTCAAATATTGTGTTCAGTTTTGGACCCCTCAATACAAGAAAGACATTGAAGTGCTGGGGCACGTCCAGAGAGGGGCAATGAAGCTGGTGAAGGGCCTATAGAGCAAGCCTTATGAAGAGTGGCTGAGGGAACTGGGGTTGTTTAGCCTGGAGAAAAGGAGGCTCAGGGGATACCTTATCACTCTCTCCAACTACCTGAAAGGAGGTTGTAGAGAGGTGGGGGTTGGTCTCTTCTCCTAAGTAACAAGCAATAGGATGAGAGAAAATGGCCTCAAGTTGCACCGGGGGAGGTTTAGATTGGATATTAGGAATTTTTTTTCACTGAAAAGGTTATCAAACGTTGGAATAGGCTGCCCAGGCAAGTGGTGGAATCGCCATCCCTGGCAGTATTTAAAAGACAGGTAGACGTGATGCTGAGGGACACGGTTTAGCAGTGGTTTTGGCAGCGTTAGGTTTATGGTTGGACTCAATGATCTCAAAGGTCTCTTCCAACCTAGGTTATTCTATGGTTCTAAAACCCAGTTCTGCTTGATGAACGGTTTGGCTATTGCAAGCCTAATCCATTCTTCAGAGCCACAGATGACCTCAGAGCCATAGAAGTTCCTGTCAGCATCAGCACCAACTTCACTAGAAACATCTCCAAGAAGCTTTTTAGCTTAGTCTGCAAATACCAGTTATGCAGGTCAATAAACTCCATCGTCACATGCACACCCTCATTCCCTACCACTTTTGCCAATTTAAAGTCTGCCCCTCCCAGCAAGAAGGATCCTAGCACTGCTTGTCACCCCCAACCTGAGTTCATTATGTCTAATGTGGGAAAAGGACTTAGCCGGTGATGCCAGTCACTCCATCCTCCAGGACATCCAGCAACAAGGCAGCAATCACTGCAACATATGTGAAGGGTGACATTGAAAAATGTATGGTGACACTCCCTGGGAGAAGCGCACCTTCCTAGCGCCTCTAGCCAGCCACTATCCACCGCACAATTACTTCAATCAGAATAATGTAAGGAAAAAAACCAAGAAGGGGAAAAGAAAAAAAAGAAAGCAAGGGCTCCTCCAGGCTGTAATTTCTAAATTGTCATGTTTCTGCCTCAAAGTACACACACAGCAGAGCTCAGATAAGCTGGGATGATATTTTATAAGCATCAGATTCTTTGGGATGGGGGCTGACATTTTTGTCTGAAGTGTAAATAACTGAACAATTAATTCTTCATCACATTTTGAGGCAGTAGAGAGGATCTGTTCTGTCAATGGAGCATCTCCATCTACTGTTGGAGAGCGGAAAGGGAGCAGCACATCCCCCACAAGAAAGCAAGCTCTAGAAGAGGAATCTGCTGCCCAGTAGGATTGCCAGGAGCCCATGTCAAAAGGGTGGAGGAGCAAGTGCAACTTACACAGAAACGTTTCTTCTCAGCTCTGCTGTGGCCATCACCAGAGCTCTATTCCAGTATCTATTATGAAAATAAGTTTCTAGATGTCAACACTTAAAAAAGCAAAATTTTAGAGAACAAATGTGCATGTAAGCCAAGAAAAAGCATTCCTTTCCTAATCTTGCAAACAACCTCAGATAATTACCTAAGGAAATTTGAAGTCTCTAAGGGGGATAGATGATGGTGACACTTCAGATGCTAAAATATAGTTAAATCTCTCACTGCTGATGATGACATGAAACCTGCAATAGCCAATAAATTTTAGCCAATTTTTTTACAACACTTATCAAGTTCCAGGTATTTCTAAAATTGAAAAAAAAATAATTAAAATCTCCTATTACTTAAGTTCCAAAGGGATTCCAAAATGTATCTAAATGTAGATAAGGGATTTTAACCTTTTTAGGGTTCTGTAGTTTACTGAATTCATACTCTTATCTTGGTCATCTCCTAACTGACAAGGAGAACATAATAAATGATCAGACTAAGTACTGCACAGCAAGGCATGGATTTAGCAAGGGGCAATCACAAAACTGAAATTAAGACATTAATAAGCCTGCCTGTCAGAGAAGTTGTGGAATGATTCCAGACTAAAAACTTCAGCACAGCTTTCTAATTACAGATTAATCTTCATCATAGCAACATGATGAAAACAATCTTGATAAAGTTACCTATTCATCAGTTACTGTCATTTCTCCATAATAATAATACTGCTTCTTACATAGAAATCAAGAGCTCAAGATCTATCAGTGGTACAGAAATGAACAGCTCCAGAAACTCGAGGGATGTATTCTGAGAAAGCAAGCTATTCATCACTTTTCTATGGCCCTTTTTTGCTGTGTGTGTGAAGTAAAAGTGGGCTAAAAATTAATGAGACAAGACTACTCCCATGCTGCAGAAGTTAAGCACCCACTTTAAACAGTGTCCAAAGAAGAAACAGAATTAGTTGCACACTTGAAAAACCTGGCTGAATTCAAGCTTTTAATGCTGAGGGATGGCTGAAAGCATCCACAGAAGATGCCGTATTTTCATGATTGGTTTAATTCAGAAAAGAATATTTTCATCTTTAAAGTGACCCACGGTGATACTGAGGTTGCAATAGCTGTGCATGTGTACACAGCCACAGCTTGCAAAGGAATGAGAAGGAGAAATCCAAACACTATTTTTACTGTATAGACAGCACTTAACTTGTTCCAAACCCATTAACATTTTCTTTCTCCTCCACCTTATCATGCACTCCCCTCCTAAAAAGAAAAAGAAAAAAAGGGAAAAAAAAAAAAAAGGAAAGCATATGGTTATCCCAAGGCCAGAAGAACTTCAACAAGGCCAAGTGCAAGGTCCTCACATGGGTCATGGCAATCCCATGCACAAATACAGGCTGGGTGGAGAATGGATTGAGAGCAGCCCTAAGGAGAAGGACTTGGGGGTGTTGGTGGATGACAAGCTCAACACGAGCTGGCAAAGTGCACTTGCAATCCAGAAGGCCAACTGCATCCTGGGCTGCATCAAAAGAAGCATGGCCAGCAAGTCAAGGGAGGTGATTCTACCTCTCTACTCTGGTCTTGTGAGACTCCACCTGGAATACTGTGTCCAGCTCTGGAACCCCAACATAAGAAGGACCTGGACCTGCTGTGGAGCACAGCAGGGCCACAAAGGTGATCAGAGGGCTGGAGCACCTCTCTTATGAAGACAGGCTGAGAGAGATGGGGTTGTTCAGCCTGGAGAAGAGAAGGCTCCGGGGAGACCTTATAGTAGCCTTGCAGTATCTGAAAGGGGCCTACAAGAAGGCTGAAGAGGGACTTTTTACAAGGGCAGGTAGTGATAGGATGAGAGGTAATGGCTTCAAACTGGAAGAGGACAGATTTGGATTAGATATTAGGAAGAAATTTTTCACTATGAGGGTGGTGAGGCACTAGAACAGGTTGCCCAGGGAAGTTGTGGAGATCCCATCCCTGGAAGTGTTCAAGACCAGGCCGGATGGGGCTTTGAGCAACCAGGTGTAGTGGGAGGTGTCCTTGCCCATGGCAGGGGAGTTGGAACAAGATGATCTTGAAGGTGCCTTCCAACCTAAACCATTCTATGATTCTATGATTTTATGAAGATGACAAAGACACGTGGGCCAGATTCTTCACTCATTGCTCCCACCACTCAAGGATGGAGAGTTTAACTAACTCCCTCCAAGTGATCAAGGAACCACAAAACAACCGAGATCTCCTTCCATGATTAAAATAGGGAAATAATTACCTTTCAGCACTCTCAAGCAAGAGCATTGCATCACAGTTTGTCTTTGGACTAAAAGGAACAGAGACCATCTTCCCAGAGCCTGCTCTGGTCCCTCTCCTTGTGAATTCAGGGTTTCAGGGGAGGAAGACGAATCATTGCGCGTGCTCCACAGGTCATCCTATGTCAGCATTCAAGTCCAGGTGTTATAGGCCCTTCCACATCACAACCCTTTCACCTTCCCTGGTTCATCCTTTGCAACTGATACCTCTCTATCTTAGGAATCTTCCTTGCTGCAGGATGCTCCCCTAGGTCTTGACATAGAACCCTAGCCTCACTCATACATGGTTTCTTCTGCTCCAGGAAGACTTCACCTCCTCCAGGTCCAAATTCCTATCCTCATGCTCCATCAGGGAATGGGAACACCTCTGTTGCACACCAGAGCTGTCAAGTATCACATACTGAGCAGGAGTTTCCCACAGCAGACTCCTGACACATTTCTCCTACTCTGTAATTCATTGACCAGTAACTCTGGACCACAGGAGCACAACATGAAGCTCCACGTTCCTAGGTGTTTACCTAGAGATCCAATAGGCCCACCTCTGCTCCTCAGGGAACACAAAGTAGAATGTCTTCAGATGTCTGTCCCGTAGCACACTCTAAACAGGGTCTCTCCTTAAAGACGTTACTAGATCATCTCGTAGTAGAGAGGATTTGCATGAAAGGAAGGACACAGCATCAGAGAGCTGGTTAAGGCTTTGATTCCTCAAAAGCTTACGCAAGGGCAGTCCCAGTGAAATTAATTTGTAAAATTAAACACATGCATAAATGCTTGCAGAATTTAGGCCTAAGAGACAGCAAGTGCTCACATAGGCTGGGAGAAGCATATCCAGCAAAGGATATCCTACTTTTGAGTCAAAATAGGTTTCAATAAACTTACCAATTCCATATAAACATTCTCACAAGACCATAACCATTTACTGCTGGAAGGATATAAAAAGAACAAAATAGAATTGAAAATTATTATTATATCCTTATGCCTTAAAAGTGATTGTTAAGGACATCCAAGAAGTTGAGAAAATATTAAGCTGTAAGTTTTATTAAACCCTGAGGGAAAGTCAGGAGACCAGAAAAGACCAGAACAACAGCACAGAGGCAATGACAAATTCCAAGAAATGCAGAGACTGGGAATCCAAAAGAGCAAGTGTTGGGTTAAAATAATCTCATAATCTTTCTCTCCTGGCAAATAACAAGGGGAAGGGGGAGAATTTCCAAAGTTGCCTGAAAACTGAAACATTTTCTGCTTTTATTTTGGAAAAAAAATGAATGAGCTGGTTTGCTAAATGGGGAAAATGGGACTATGCTATAGAAATGGCAATCCTCCAGCAGTGGCAAACAAAGAAAACTAACACAGATGGTGAAACATCAGAAACTTCTCACCAAGAAAAGTAAAGGAAAGAGAGAAGACTTTCAACCTTTAGTGGGCAAAAATCAGCAAGTGGTGATCTTCTAAGCCCATGCAAGAGGACTTCAAAACCACAGAGCCTATCTCAGCACGCTTAGGCCAGTGTAGCTTTGACAAGCAGACAATACCACTTTAGCGAGAGACAGGACATAGTGGAAGTGGGGACCAGGAAGAGAGAAGGGCCCTGGGCCTAAGGACGCATACAGGCGTGCTATGAAGGATATCATTAAAACCAGCCAACAGATGCTCCTAGCACCACGGGAGGTGCCTTAAGCAGCATAAAAGTCTCAGTGAGGAGTTGCCTTGCTCACTTACGAACTCCACACAAAACAAAGCCCTGAGCTCTTAAATGTTAACCAGTATCAGATGTGTTTTCTTTGTGTGAGCACGTGACTGTTAAAGCAGAAAGGAGACTTTGTTCTTTGAAGAAAACTACCTTACAGACCATTTAAAACATCGGATATCAGCAAAGAACTCAAAGCAGCTGGGATGTAATTACTTCCAGATAACTGCAGAAAACTGCATGTAGACAGGTGACGATCTCCTTACTGCAGTACTTCAGCAGATTGCTTAACAGAAAGTGCTATTTCAATCACTTCACGCATTAATCCAAACCACAAACACTTTCCAAATCTGAGCAGTTTTACTAATGAATAATGAATTAATTTTCATCTCATTCTGAATATTCTTAGGGGGATTCTTAATAAATCTGTTATTTATTAGACACATGCTGCATTTCTTGATGAGGAAGTCAGTATCTCAAGGAAAAAATGATGGTCCTACTCTCCCTTGAGCCTTATTCAGATTGTGAACCATCCCCACTCATGCCCACCCTCATCCCAACTAATTCATGTGTGAATTATAGTCTGGGGCACATGTAACAGCATTTCCTTCATTCCAGCAGCAACCTTATTTGGTAAAATCTACCACTTTGATGAAAGTAATTTCCTCATAGATGAGGATACTTCACTATGTTACATACTCTTCTCCTATCTCCTAAAAGGTAGAGAAGGAGAGTCAGAGCAATTAGAAGTATGGAGATGTCAGCATGAATTAAGTCGCCATCCATAACACTTGTCATGTTTGTCTTCTTACGCATTTTCATGTAACTTGAAGTGTGTTTCTCCCCTAAAGAGCAGAGCCACCGCTACAGAAGGTTCACATATGAAAATAATGGCCAAAATGGAGCACATTTTTATTTCTGAGTAGAGAGTGCTTTTAGGAATGAGAGAAAATTGGATCAAAACTAGAGGATTATTTTTTCCAGCATCCTGTCGCTACCAACAGCAGGTACCAGCTGGTTCAACAGATGATACAAGGGTGCTGAAGTCATAGAATAACCTACCTACAGGAAAAAAAAAAAAAAATTACTGTTTGATATATAAGCTAGTTCTATTTGATTATATTTTTGCCCTGTCCACTGTAATTCTGGTGGTCTCTGCCAGTGATGTAGCTGTCCAGCATGACTCAGAAAAAGATTAAGAAATTATCTTGTCTGCATCCAGGGATATGCGGAGTTTGATATATTAGGTGCACTGTGTAATATAACCAGTGTTCTCAGTAACTACAGTATTGTGTCAAACATGATTTCTCTGTAGGTAATGAAAGCCTTGAAAACCAACAGCTACAGCAGCAGAGCAAGATTGTTTTTCTAAATTACCAGAAAGAAAAAGCTTTAGATTATTATGGATTCTGCGGAGTAATTCACCTTTAGGGGTCTCTGCTGGGTACATTAAAATTCACAAACCACACAAGCTGTGGCATTACAAACATTAATATTTATTGCTGCAAGTGCAGTAGCAATGCTCATATTTAATACAGTGATAGTGACTACTGTGACCTCTAACAATTTCCACTGACGTTAATGGGAGTTGGGGCTTTTCTTCTCCATACAGAGATAGGACCAACACAGATCTTCCCATTATTTTCAGGGGAAAATAATTTTATCAGTTATGCTCTGTGCAATGAGGAGAGAAAGTTAGAACAAGACCTAGACAGGTCCCTATTCATGGTGACATTAAGTATTCTGATATTAATCTCTTAAAACTGAACTTTAAAAGAGGCGCAGATAATGGCTTAAGCTGCATAGCCATGCGAGTTAGCAGGGGATAGAAATCACTCTTCCCTTTCAACAGGAAATATCTCTCCTAGCAAGCAGGAGAGCTGGGGGAGCAGGGCAGTCTTTGTGAAGCTTTCCAGTCCCCACCAAGGTTTACAATGGCAGAAACCAACTGGGGATGTGGCACTTAAGCCACAATGTTAATTTACAAGCCAAAGCAACACCCGCTTATCCTTCTCCACCCAGCCCTTCATGCATGCCACCATGGTGTTTGTGGTAGGGCTGCCAGTTCTGGCACAGCCTAACGGAGGAAGCCATCCAGAAAGGGACATGGGCTCCTGTCAACCTCATTACTTGCTGATTTCAAGTGGCATTTGGCAGCCTTTAGGAGAGCAAGTTTACAACGCTCAGCAGCTCGGGTTCAGAATATTTGGTTTATTTAGTGTGTTTTCACTGATGCATCAAAACACAGACACCCCACCAACACATTTTCACCCCAGCTGATTAATGTTTTTTTCTCTTGCCTGATCAGATAATCTTCCTTATTAAAAGAATATTGTTGCTCAACACTGAAAGGACCACTCCAGCAATCCATTTTTTGTCCCTTTTATATATATATATATATACACATATATATATCTTTCTTTTCCAAGACCAAAACTCATCTCCAGTAAGATATTTAGGAGCCTGTAGACATGCTCCAACAAAACTATGATCAGTCCAACTTGTACTACTCAGAGGTTTCAGAGCAAAATTTCACCTCCCAGGTCAAATTCAATCAAAGAGAAAAGAAACCCTGCAGTTGAAGGCACAGTAACATCAACCCGAGGGTAGCAAATGTTCCTTAAATCCATTGGGGATGATGTCACTTAATATCAGCTGAGGAACTGACTCACTTCACCTACAAAACTGACCTCAAAACCAAACTATTTTTTCATTTCTTCCATTCAGGAATCTTAATGCATACTTTAACTCTGAGCTCACCCTAAGTGAGGCACTTTATGTGACCAAACCACAGCTGAACCTCCATTTTCAACCGCTAGCATGTACCAGCAGCCTGCTAGGGGCTGATGTCCAGATCACCCAATATTATTTCACAGCAGGTTCCCCTGGACAAACATCCAGCCAAATCCACCTCTTAAAGTATGCAAATCCTTGAGAACTCTTCACTATATAGCACTGCACTACATTGCATTGTAGTAGCTAAATATAGGACTCATCTTTTCCCTCAGTTAGTGGCTTCCAGGGGTCAGTTTCTTATTACTGGATAAACTCATTTCTGTAAGGGCCCTGAGAGCATCTCCCCACTGGGAGGCTGGCTGCTGTCCTCCCACCATGATGTTACACCAGGCCCTGGTGTCCGTTTCCTCACTGCAGTCAACCCCAGCATTCTCCGTCCCTGAGCCAGTGCAGGCATGATACATTCATCTTTACAAACCAATGTGTGTTGTTACTAATGCAGATTTTTAAGGCACGTACTTATATCTGCAGATAACACTAAAATTTCATGAGTATTCACATATATGCAAACATACTGAGATGGAGTTGCTTCTAGTGCTCTCCTCCCTCATTTCCTCTCTAGATTCTGCTTAGTATTCTGAAATTTCCATTCACTAATTAAAATGCCTTGAAAGTAGAAACACCCCCCAGCTGGTTTTCATTAGCTCTGTTTCACAGGTTTATTATCCTGTGCCAACAAATACAACTGACCATGTGCTGTATTAATATTCATATGCAGGAACAAGTGCTGGATAGATTTTTCTTAGTGACCAGCATTAAGTACATGTGGATAGTGGGTCAGTTTGAAAATCTTTTTGAGAAGTTACGAGTTTGACCAACAGAAGTATTTTCCTTGTATGTGCTCCTCTAGGTGGCACTCAAAGCCACATTTTCACTGTAATCAGCAAAAAAAAATGGGGGGTAGATTTTGCAGGAATAAGAATAAGAAGAAAACTTCTTTGCAAGTACTCGAGAAGTTGCTTGGTGGGGTAGGATTTCTGGGTAAGCTTCACATGGAGGCTGCCTTGTGAGCAGGCATGAAGTGCTGCTAGAATGGGATGTCCCTCCTTTACAGTTCCTTGGCCTCTGTTTTCCTGGTTTGATTGCGATTCTCTTCCTCCAGTTCTGGTGTATGCCATTGCTGTCTGGTGTGGCAATTTTGGGTCTATTGAACAATGACATGTAAAGAAGGAAAAATTTCAGAGAAATGTTGCATGGTCCAAATAAATGATACATGCCTAACACTTAGGCGAACAGCCTCTTCAGAGAGAATATGAGGAACACAGGCTGCCAGCAGTCCTCATTAAAATATTTGACCCTACCTCAAAGAGTTAGGAATGAAGAATGCATCAAGTTATAGACAGTCTGACAACCAAGTTGTCGTGGTTTGGGCCAGATTGGCCCAATCCGGTGGAATGACAGATGCTCGCTCTCTCTTGCTCCGCTCCTGAAGGGAGGCAAGAGAGAGAGAGGAAAAGAGAGACTTAAGAGTTTAGAGGGAACTAAACTACTTTAATGAAATGTTAATAATAAAATAATGAAAAGAAAATAATGAAATATATACAAAACTGTATCAAGCTCCCAAGATGACAATCACGTCACCAGCAGGCGCTGGGGGAGTCCCAGACTGGACCCAGTGATGGACAGGAAATGGATTCTGGATTGGGACCAAAGGCAGATGTAGAAAGAAAGAAAGAGAGAAAGAGAGAGACTGACCCTTTGATCCCTCAGCTTTTATACTGAGCATGAGGCAGATGGGATGGAATACCCTGTTGGTCAGTTTTGGGTCACCTGTCCTGTCCGCTCCTCCCCGCAGGTGTGACCCCTCTACGCTTTTCTGCTTCTGACCCTCCAACGGGGCAAGTAACAAAGTTGGCTGGCCTTGGTTGTTATAGCAATAAGGATAAGCAAGAGCCTCTCTGCATCCCATTCCTTGGCATCAACTATAAACATGGGTCTTATCACTCTGAGAGTGAACAGTTTTCTGCACAACATGCTGTTAATTTCAGCAGTTAGAAGAGGCCTAGCTAAAAAGTAAAGTTACTGAACAAAGTTGGTCCTGTTTTACCTCAAACCAGGACACAAGTACTCTTCCTTTACAAGCAAACTTCTAAATGTTTTGCTGTGTCTGCTTTCCCTGTATTAAGTAGAAGAACATGGGGAAAGACAATACAGGATGCAAAAAGAGGCGTGTCTGCACATGTAGATCCATAAAACTCAGGATCATAATGGGTGAAAAGTCTCAAATCTGCTTGTAACCCTTCCCACTGCATCTAGAAATTGTGCTGATATTGTGTGCACATTTCAGCAGATGGTAGTGGTGATTTATTTCCTTTTGGGCAGGTATGAACAAGTCAATATAGTCAGTAGTGCACAGTACAGCACATTCATATACTTGAGAACTTGTGTTAAACGCTGTAACAACAAAGTGTTTATAAATGTGACGTTTAGCTTTTGCTTCATTTTCAGTTCCTAGAAAATTAGGATCACAGATTTTTTTTCTGTATGGGTAGATTATTATTTTATTTTCATTGGAGATTGATAAAAAAGAATCCTCATTTGATCATATATCCAGGAATATTTGATTGACTAAACTTTTCTTCCTCAAATAAGATCAGTTCAGTTCTTGCTGAACCTGTAAGGATAGTTTGAGAAACTGGAACATTAGGTGGGGTCCCATCAACTTCAAATTTTCACTGTTGTTGTCTCTTTAGGTGATATGTTTTCTTGTGTTCTCTCTGCTACACACTCTTCCACTCCTGCAGACATATCCTTTTCAACACTTTCCACTTGAAATTCTATTTCAGGATCTACTCTAGCACTTTTCACATCCATTTTCACTCCTGAAACTTCTACCATGATATCTTCCAGGTTAACTGCAACATAAGCAGCATCTTCTGATCCCTTTGTTGTAGATGATTCACACCTAGGCCTTTTTAGTCCCCTTCATTGTCTGTCTTCTCCTATAATTTTCATCTCACCCATAATCTTTCCTGTTTTAATTGCTGCCTTTTGAACTTAAGTGTCCAGCTCTTCCTTTGGAAGACTAACAGCTACTTTTTCCTGTTTTCCTCCCGCAATAATTTCAGCTGATGATTCTTTAAATTCTACTAGTGAGGTGTCTAACCCAGTAGAGCTTTCTCGTTTGGGTATGTCTACATCTTGTGATTTGGCTTTGCTCTTGAAGAGTAAGAGAGCATGTGTTGGGAACTTCTTTGGTAAACCACTGGCTTTGTCAATTTTTGAAGTGCTTATTTCTGTTTTAGACAATTCTGCCAAAGACAGTTGAAGTTTGCAATTTTGTCCTTCAGCACTGTGCTTAACTCTGCACACATTTCAGTTTTTGGAATATTCACTCTAATCCCTATTCTCTTTGCTGGTAATAAAATATCTCCTCCCATCTCTGGCAAGTTAACACCAGAACTCTTCACACAATCTCCTAATTTTTAAATCCCTCTTTTTCCAATCATAATTTCAGTGGCTGCATAGGGCAACAGGGAAGATATTTTCAGGAATATTTGTTTCAGTTTGCATTTTGGCAGAGGGAATGCCTACCTGAGGCTCCTCCAGACTTCTTTCAACGTCAGACTCACCTTCCTGACTCCCTGCCCCCCTGTTTCACGGATGTCAAGCCCAATGCATGTATTCTGTATTTTGGCTTTTAAAAACATCCCTGATGTTCCTTGGTATCAACTGCTTCAGCTTTTATCTCATGTTCTTCCTTTAGTTTGATTCCTTTCTGCTCAGGGTTCTCAACAGCTCCGTCTCCTCCAGGATCTGACAAATCAAATTTAAGTTCTGATCCTGGAACTCACACAGAAATGTCAGTAATTTCTGCTGTTATTTGTAGCTAGGGTAGCTGTTTCATAGAATCATAGAATCGTTTAGGTTGGCAAAGACCCTTAAGATCATCCAGTCCAACCACTGACCCTACTCTACCAGGTCTGCCACTAAACCATGTCTCTAAGCACCACATCTACACGACTTTTAAACACCTCTAGGGATGGTGACTCAACCACCTCTCTGGGCAGCCTGTTCCAATGCTTGATAACTCTTTCAGTGAAAAATTTTTTCCGAATGTCCAGCCTAAACCTCCCCTGGCGCAACTTGAACCCGTTTCCTCTTGTCCTATCACTAGTTACTTGGGAGAAGAGATCAGGTCCCATCTCGCTACAACCTCCTTTCAGGTAGTTGTAAAGAGCAATAAGATCTTCCCTCAACCTTCTCTTCTCCAGACTAAACAATCCTAATTCCTTCAGCCGCTCCTCATAAGACATGTTCTCCAGACCCCTCACCAGCTTTGTTGCCCTTCTCTGGACACGCTCCAGCACCTCAATGTCCCTCCTATACTGTGGCGCCCAAAACTGAACACAGTACTCAAGCTGCGGCCTCACCAGCGCTGAGTACAGGGGCACGATCACTTCCCTGCTCCTGCTGGCCACACTATTCTTGATACAGGCCAAGATGCCATTGGCCTTCTTGGCTACCTGGGCACACTGCTGGCTCATGTTCAGCCGGCTGTCCACCAGGACCCCCAGATCCTTTTCTGCCAGGCAGCTTTCCAGCCACTCCTCCCCAAGCCTGTAGCGTTGCCTGGGGTTGTTGTGACCCAAGTGCAGGACCCGGCACTTGGCCTTGTTAAACCTCATGCAGTTGGCTTCAGCCCATCGATCCAGTCTGTCCAGATCTCTCTGCAGAGCCTTCCTACCCTCAAGCAGATCAACACTCCCGCTTAATTTGGTGTCATCTGCAAACTTACTGAGGGTGCACTCAATCCCCTCGTCCAGATCATCAGTAAAGATATTAAACAAGACTGGCCCCAAGACTCAGCCCTGAGGAACACCGCTTGAGACCTACCTCCAGCCAGATTTAACACCATTCACCACAACTCTCTGGGCTCAGCCATCCAGCCAGTTTTTAATCCAGCGGAGAGTACACCTGTCTAAGCCATGGGCTGCCAGCTTCTCTAGCAGAATGTTGTGGGAGACTGTGTCGAAGGCCTTACTAAAGTCCAAGTAGACAACATCCACAGCCTTTCCTTCATCCACCAGGCAGATCACCTGGTCATAAAAGGAGATCAGGTTGGTCAAACAGGACCTGCCTTTCATGAACCCATGCTGGCTGGGCCTGATCCCCTGGTTATCCTTCACATGCCGCGTGAGTGCACTCAGAATGAACAGTTCCATGATCTTTCCTGGCACTGAGGTCAGGCTGACAGGCCTATAATTGCCTGGATCCTCCTTCCGGCCCTTCTTGTAGGTGGGTGTCACATTGGCAAGCCTCCAGTGATCTGGAACCTCCCCTGTTGACCAAGACCGCTGATGAATGATGGAGTTTCTCAGGAGTTGATCACAGGATCTGTCCCTTTCTCCTTTCTTAGGGACATTCCAAAGTTTTTGCTCCTGGAATTTGGGTATTTTAGTTTTCCTTTGCAGACCTTCCAATTTCATCTTTCTTCTATCCACAAAGGGTGATCCTTCAGTTATTTCAGGGCTCCTCAGTTCAGCTGAAGCTTCTCCTTTGGGGAATTTAATATCTGGTTTTTCAATGATATCTTCATCAGCAAAACTTGATTTTTTTTCCCTAGGAAGTTTCAAATTCCACTTTAGAACCAATGTCACTTTCTGGCAGTTTTCCCTTACAGCAAGAAATTCTAAATTTTGGGTTTCAGAATTTATGTATTTTAACTGTACGTTCTGTGTCACCCACAGATATTTCAGGAGCTAGTGTTTTCCCTTCTGGTTTCAGATTTTTTTTCTCCGAAGAACCATCTTCATTTAAAATTTCAGAATCTGTCGCAGAAAGATTTGTATCAGTAAGAGATGACATTTTTAGTTCAGATTCTGGAATGTTCGTTTGATATTTAGCAAGAGTTACATCCCCTTTTGGTTATGCAGAATGCTGTTCAATTTTAGAAGAACCAAACACAAACCAGAAATTCTAAATATAGTATTTGTAGGGGCTCTATCTCCCTTGCAGACAGAATTTTAGATCCAGCACTCCTTCAAAGAGTTGCAGGAGTTTCCTCTGTTTTTGCATAAGAAAGATATTCTGACCAATAAACTTCAGTTCCCGACCTTCACTTAGCTATCTTGGAAGGAAACGTGAAATGATGTTTGGGCAATCTAAAATGTCCAGTATTTTCGGTTTTCTTAGCAGAACCACTATGTGATATGTACACAGGTTTCCTATCTTCTGGAACTTCCCCTAGGGATTCCCTCCTAAGTTTTCATAGTTCCACAGACATCGTCCGCACCCTACCTCGAATATCCCAGATTTTGTTTTCTGAATTATTAGCATTTCTGTGTTATCTGCTGCTTGTTTCCAGTGTGTCAGGTGTTGTGTGTAATTATTTGGCAGTGCCTTTTTCCAGGCCTTTTACCTGTATGGATCCTCATGCTGTATGATCCTTTACATCTATGTAAATTCCATCTTCTTATCTTTTGTTTATTGTTCATTTCTGTTTCATTTTTTGGGACTTTGATGAGGCCTGTGCTGTTTGTTTAGCTGGGCTCTCTTTCAGATCAGGTGTTTCTAAACTGGGCTTTGATATCTGTGTTGTTATAGCTGGCACTTCTGGTGCAGTAAACTTTGATGTTGATTCCTTTTCTTTGTTTTTTAATGCTTATTTCAACTTCAGGGTGCTTTTTTTGCAAGGGTTGGAATGCTGTTTTTCATTTCTTTCAAGTCTTTTGTTAAAGTTTCAGAACACTGCTTGGATTGCTAAAGCATTTACTTTTCAGTGCATTACTTCAAGGCTAATTACAGCACTGAACCCTGGTGGCTGGCACTAATTTTGCAACTGGGAAAGAAAAAGGAAAGAGTAGCTAGGAGGATTCTTGGGTTGGTTCACTGCTGTTTTTCTTGTTTTACTCTTGTGTGACTTCTCCAGTGACATCATAGTTGTCTGGAACTGGAGCAATGCAATTATGGGGTGCTCTGTTCTCAGGACTTGAATGGTCTTGTGTAGTTTGTGGTTGATTCATCTCACCATCCAGTGGGGCACATCCTTTGAGTCTATGACACCGCAGCTCTCGTACACGTTGTAAGAGAGGTAAAATCCTGGTAAAACCAGCTGCTCTAAGCAAAGAATACTTAGAATGACTAGGTGACCAACACCTTTGAAATGTTCCTGCCAGGAAGACTGAGCAACTCAGAAAATCCAAGTAAATTAGACACTCCACCACTTCACATAGGGAGACCTGGAGACTTCTCGTTGGAATGAGCTCTTAAAGCAACAAATTACACTGTCAAGTCTTCTTCAGCATGGATGTACACAGGTAGACCTGGGACTGATGACATCTTATCCGGGCTAGGTTCAGGGGAGAAGTTTCTAACTTTCCACCAGCCATTGATCAAGCAAAGTGGTGCTATATGAAGCACAAAGGGGGCTCCAGGTCCTTGGCCAAGAGCTGTGTCAGGTGATTGCTCTCCTTGTACTTGTTAGAGGAGCTGTGGATCAAGGTTGCCAAAATGTTGCCAGATACATCCTACGCTGTCAAGGGGCAAATCTGTCAGTGTAAAAGGCCTCTTCCACCCACCTCATGGTGGGTAGGAAGGGAAAGAGTCCACCTGTGAATGCCCATAGGAATCTTTCCTACAGAATGGAGCAATAGACTTCTGTCTCCAGGTCCAACACAGATGCAGTGGAGATTCCATGGAAAGCTTTGCACTGAGGTCCTTACATCCATCCTGATTTGTCCAAACTCTGCCTACATGTGTATTAATTAACCCCCCTAGAGTAGTTAACCTTACATCATAAAAGACGACTTATGCCCTTTGATTCCCCTTATAGCCTAGGCCTATGATTGCTTCAGATTTTGTTCCAGTTCAGATTACATTAAAACAACTCTGCAAGAGAAAGGAAATACACTACATTGATTAATTCACTTTTCACCAAAGTCTTCTTGCACTGTATAAAAGACTGTGCAATAAACTGTGATTTATATGTATGTCATTCTCATGCTCCAAATAGCCCTGGTGCCAACATTTTACAGCTATTATCTTTTTTTATAAACACTGGACAATCAATGCTTTGTTCAAAACATTTTCATGAACAAGATGGAGTTTGTGTCAGTGACTATTTTTAATAGCCACTGAGCTGACTAGAGCAGAGGAATTTTTTTTGAAAGTAGGCAGTAAGGATTATTGAGGACAAAGCATTTCCATATCGTATGACTGAAGATTGTATTTGGTTTTTTAAATGTTTAGATGATTTTATCTTCAATTTAGCAACCCAACTAGTTTGGTTTTAATACAACTGCAAAAACATAATACCAGGTAATTGTTCTAACATTCACCTTCGGTGGGTAACACTCTTCAAAAACATATTTGAGACATCATAGATCAATTTGAAGTATGACGTTGTCATCTAATTCAAGTCACTATTGCTTTAAGGTATCGTATACGCTGAATAGAAACCTAGCTTTAATTGAGATGTTAGCATACAAATTTACCTTGATCTATATGCTTAAAAATCAAATTAAGCATAAAACAGCAAATGAGTATACTGGAGATGTTGTTAAAAAAAGGACACTTTTGCTATTCATCCTGTCTCACTCTCTTACAAATTATATTCTTTTCTCTGCACTTCTTATGTTTGGGCTTTTTGCCTTTTAGGATTCAATACTAAGGATGCATACAAAGAGGGGCAATTGAAGTAGTCTGCTCTTATATCTAAGCATATAGCTTTTCTTTCCATAAACTTCTTAAGCATTATCTTTCCTGCTAAAAAAAACTGGCTTTGTTTTGTTTTATTTCATTTTATTTATTTTTTGTGGGTGAGAACCGAAATGCTGTTGTCTTGTTTTCCCTGGGACTTTGATGTAGATCATTTTAAATTGACAAGATGCAGGTTAAAAATAGGTCTTCTCACCAGAAGTTTCCTCTTGCCAGGTACTGACATGAATTATCTAACTTTACTTCAGCAACCGGTTTCTATTAACAGACAGAAATTTGAACTGTGATAAGTACGTGTGTTCAGGTGAAAACTTTTGTGCTTTGCTCACTCATTTATCTTTGTTTGCTGATAATATGAAGGCTACAAACTGTGCCTTTGCTTTACTAGACTTTTGGTGTTTGCTACTCACTATTTCTTAGCTATGATAAGAAACAAGCAGTACTGTTTGCCCAGCATTGGTCTGGCCTTGTAGAAATAAAGAGTTTGGAGTCCATAGCCAGCTTGAGGACTTGTGCCTAGACACGTGGGCAAGGTTGGGACATCTTTAGATCACATCTTCTCTAACAATCCAAAGCGCACCCTGAGCACCTAATATGATTTGTCTTATTAACCACAGAATCATAGAATGGCTTTGGTTGGAAGGGACCTTTAAAGGTCATCTAGTCCAACCCCCCTGCAATGAGCAGGGATATCTTCAACTACATCAGGTTGCTCAGAGCCCCGTCCAACCTGACCTTGAATGTTGCCAGTGGTGGGGCAACTATTAATGAGGAAGAAGAGTGCATAATTGTAAGACAAACAAAAACAATAACAATTTGCTATCATCACCGGCATTGTTGCCACTGTGTTTGACACGGTCAATAATTTCTATGGGTAGGTCAGCAGTTTTCACAGGCCTCTCTCAAATGCTTAGTATTATGCATATATCTTATTTTTAATAAGGATATGCATCACTGCCATCTTGGAGGGCCTCAGCTGACTTGGTGAAGCTATGACATGGATGGGAAAAGGGTGAAGATAACTCTCCTGTAGCCCAGAGTGAGCCTTACCTCAGGAGCTGCTAATTGAAAAGTCAGTCCTTTAACACTTCTACACCAGCTAAATCTGCCATGTAAAGTAGATAAACATGTCAAAGTATACAGCTTTATCAGAACATCTGGCCTGTGTAAAGAAGTAGAGATATGAAGGGGACAAAATAATGTGGGTCAAGTTTAGTAAGAGATTATTTCATACAGTTGTGAACTATTATGAATGGAGTATGACAACTCCGAGTGCACAGCCTGTGACAAACGCCATAGGAATGTCACAGTCTGTGTGCTCAGAATGATGCAGTGACAGCTAATGCTCTAGTTTATAAAATTATCGTTCATTAAAAAAGAAAAGAAACTGCTGGGATGAATTAATTCCATGCACTGTTTGTTGAACACAACTCTAGGAATGGAAGTGAGAAAACAAAAGTATCAGTCACTGCTCAGTTCCTGACAGTCACAGTGGCGTTTGTTTTTCACTCTCACATTAGGATCCCTCAGAAAAGGGAATGTGAAAGGGGTCTGCCATTTCAGTCAGCTTATCGCCCAAGCAATGCAAACCGGAAAATAGCCCCATCTTACAGCCAGCTGAGAACTTGCAGTTTCAATGAACTTGAATAGAATTTGTTTCTTGCTGAATTGCTTTTTGAAGATAGATATGCAGATAACTTGTTTTCATGCTTAAACACCTTCTAAAGCACAGCCAATTTTTCTGGCTAAGGCGAGCACCAGGAGAAATGCTAAATGCTAAAATGTGTATTTTTTTTTTCAATGTCTGGTGTTCTGAATGGTGGTGGCTTTGGAGAGACCCCCAGAGGATTCCCAGGTTTGACTGGGAAAGTTGGTTAAAAGCAAGTATTGCATGCTTGACTCAGAAAAGCTCCCCAGGATTTGTTCATCAAGGATCTGGTTTCTCGTCTTATTTTCCTTTAACAAGTTGTGCTCTGAAACTCATTTGCTGTTATTTCTTTACTTCTGATGGTATACAATCCGCTTGAGACTTTTTTTACTGGTAGCATGCTGTGCCACAGATAATTAAGTACACTAACAATTTTTCTTTCTTTTTCTAAATGCAGAAACCCATATCAAACACTGGTTTTTACCCCTCTTAATATCCAAATCCTGCACTCTATTCCCTTATTTACAATGAGCAGATTCATGAATCCACAAGCTCTAAGGATTCAGACATTTATGAAAGTTCAGGATTGCAGTTAACAGCGACTTACCTAAACTTGAGGTCTGAAATTAAGAATCAAATGCCCTGATTTTTGCTGCACTACTGACCCTAATGAGATTTGCAGTCGGACAGCAAATCAGCAAGGCCGAGCAATGTGTACTAAGCAAGTATGCAGATCGAACAGAACACTGGAAAAATGAATGTTTTCTAATTAGCTACTTTGCCATTGCAAGGAACTTCTAATTGGCAGAATATTATTTCATTTATATATCTGGCATGGGACTAGTTATCAAACAGAATTCAACCAACCTGCAAAAAAGGCAACTGCCTAATCAGGAACAATTAAAAAACTGTTTGGAGCAAGACTGGAACCCCAAATATTACATAACCTGAAAGATATACATGGACAGAAAGACTAACTGGAGAGACAGACTCCGAAGTGAATTGAAATGTACTTCTGAAATAAAAATAAAAGTATATTTGCATCTTGTTGCCTGTGCAAAACAAGGAACTTTCTTCTTTATGTCTTTGCCAGAGAAATTGCTTCCCCATGGTGTCCTCACTGTCTGATGATGTAAGAACTTCTCACAGCTGAGTCTGCCTGCAAAACCTTCAGTGTGTGATGTTTCCCTTGTTGTGTGATTACTCCGCCCATAGTTAATGAAATGCATAGTGGTACAAGACAACTTGTCCGGTATTAAAGCAAACATGGAAGATACAATCAGATCATAATACATCAGAAATGCAGAGCTCCAGCCCCAGCACGGTCGTGCCATGTCTGTGCCTGACCGCGGCACATGTGGGTGATTCTGCACCCACATCTCCTCGCAGGCTGATGTCCTGTCCTTGGCCCATCATTCCCGTTCCCGCCCAGACTGAGGCTACCCTGCTCCTTTGGCTGGGGTTATGGGATGGCTGAGATGCCCTGTCCTGCATCCTGGGGAGCCCCCAGCCCTTGCTGTGCCCTGACAATTGCTATGTTAAGCTGCAAGTCAGTTTAAACAACCTGAAGTGTTTTGGTCAAGGTCAAATCTAAGCTGAAGCTAAGCAGTTTTTTTTTATATTCCTCACAGAAAGAAACAGAAACCTGTAGTCTTACAGACACTTTTCTGACGATGGCAACTTGGTTTTCCTTTGAAGAAAAAAAGCTTGGAGAAAATCTCCTGACCAGCTTTCTTATAATCCAGCTGAGTTCACATGAATGGGGGCTAAACTAAAAGTTTCCGCATAATCTTTAATACTGGTTTGGTTTTTTTGTTTTGTCCTTTTTTATAACAGTAACGGTATACAGACTTGCCCCAAGCTACCTCTGCCCCATCAAGAACTTAAAACGATTTGCGAATTACTGAAGCTCTATCATTTACAATTATGTTCACTTCAGGTTTCCTTTACTTCGACAACAAACATAAGGCAAACTTTCAGAAGCTAGGAATTTGCCCCACCGTATCTTGTTCTTTTATGCCACATTTTCTAAAGAAATCTGTTACAGAGGAGCCTTCCTACAATCTCCCAGGTTACATTTCTGCAAAAGTCAGCAGAACAAATTATAACACAAAGTTTGGCAACTCTTTCATTTATAAATTGCGTCTTTGCCAAGTGCTTTCCTGCTGCATAAAGCAGATTGTCACTTCTCACTTCAGTTCCTTGTGCTTTGTCACACAGCTTGATAAGCATTTTTGCAAGTGTTACAAGATGGGATCTTATCCCTTCAGACAGACCGACACCTCTTTCACATGCAGAGCAGGACACGAAATGAACTCTCCACAGTCCAAAAGCAGATGTTGAGTGAAATCTGGGGTTTCAGATACCACAAGAAACCACAAGTGCTCTTAGACCCCTGCTCAGTGCACAAAAACAGGGATCAGAGGAAGAAGACACTGAGTTATCCAACTTCATTTTTCTTGCTGCTGTCACTACCATGGCATCTGAAAGTTTTCCATGTACTAAGAACTAGACAGTCAAACTGCTGTATGATTGTATGGGTCCCTTGTCTCTTTTTTCTTTATCCCTGGCAAAGCTTTCAGTGCCTAAAAAGGGTGCTTGATAGCAATACCATTCAAGCAGAACGGCTTTGAATCAAAGGTTTTGCGGCATCTCTCCTGGTTATTATATCACCGCCTCAGTTGCTCTCTTCTTGAAGCTGGTTCCACAGGCAAATCCAGGAGTATTTCAGTCCCTCGGTCTCCAGCTCCTCTTTGAATCCTCTCTCAGAAAGCATCCTTGTCTCAGTACAGTCCCACTGAAATAGGATGATTCCCCAAAGAGGTCTCACCTTGAAGGTGCCTGCCCCTCCATGTACAATCTCATTTCTCTGTTATTGTCAGTGCCAAGGTGTTTTTTTCTCCCTGCAGCAGGAGAGTTTTCTTTTTCGTTTTCTGCTTTAAACAGGTAAAAACAGAAGTGCCACCTTCTAAAGTGCCCAGAGAAAAGTCCTGGGATTTGCTTGGTGATGGGGAAGAGATTGGAACAAAAGAGTCATGGGCTTTTGAATTTTGAAAGGAAAAAAAATTGTTCATAAGCTTATAGAAATGTCACAGGGATTAATGGATTTGCACAACAACAGACCAACTTAGAATAGAAATACTTCAGCGCTTGTCTATAGGGGCTCAGCCCATCCTGGTTTTTTGCATTCTCCCCATCTCAGCTTCATCGTTGCTCAAGTTTCAGTGCCAGGGAAAACAGATGCTAACACCATGCACAGAATGACACTACAAAGTCAGGCTCAGACCAACACTTCTCCAGGCTAAAAAGCTGTTCCCATTGCCACTTTCCAAGACACAGAGAATTTTGAATCAAGGATAACAAATGTGTGTTTTGAAAGGTACCTTCTACTTCAGTATCTGAAAGCCCCTGGCACACTGTGTCCCTGGGGCTGTTTTTGGTAATTTGCTAAAAAAAAAAAAAAAAAAAGAATTAAAATATCATCCTTTAGAGACTTCCAGTCCCTAACAAGGGAATCTACTGCCTATCAGGTGGAAAAGAAGAGAATGCCAGAAATTCAAGTGCAATCCAGCACTTCACTGGTAAAAATTACCATGAGCACCTTCAACGCATATTAGCAAGACTGACTGTTGGCTGATGTGTAAACTACATCAGGTAACAACTCTGTCACTCCAGCCCAAGATTCAGCTGCCTGCCTGTGCTCATCTACAGCTGTGCAAAATTGGTTCCCCTTTCCTGGAAACCTGTTGGTGAGCTGCAATAATCTGTATATTGATACCTTGAAAGGAAAAGAGAGGAGAGGGACACAGAAGAGAAGTTGCTGAGATGATAACTGTAACTCAAGCACACAAAAAAATACCAACATGAGAATGTACAAAACCCTAAGGACCACACCAGAAGATGGAAACTGAGCAAGATCAGGGACCTGCCATTCCAAAAAGCAGTACATCCCCAATTGATTGTCAGACTGCCTGGCTAGCAGAGACTCACTGGATGCCCACGCACATCTCTAGCACGCTGTGGTTATCCTGCCTGCAGAGTAAACAGCACCATTTCACAGCACGGACTGACCAGTGACATTTCTGGAGTGCCCAGGAGCAATGCTGATGAGGAGACATGACTCGGGAGGGACTACAGGATCCTGATATGTAGATTGAAAGAGTTTCTCAAGGAAGGAGAAGTCAAAAATGTTAAGACAGCAACAAAGAGAAAGATTGTCTCATTCTCCAAGCCTGAAGAACTTTCTCCCTTGCAACGACCCTTTATAAAGCCCTTCTTTTTCTTTTGCAGAAGTGAAGACCTGGTACAGCACAAAAAATCCCTGCAGTGGTGTCCTGTGCCATTCTGGGGACGCCACTTCCCAAAACGAAGCCACACAGCTCCTAATGACTCCAAACCACTGCACTGCAAGAGCAGCAGGCTGTACAGTGCGGTATCGAAATGCCTGATGAGGTCTCGCCAACAAACACCTGCCTTGCAGACACAAAGCCTTAGGCTCACGTGAGCACATCCGCCTCTGTTCCTTTCAGAGCGTGCTCTCTTCTATTTTTTCTGAACTATTTAAACACATTATTACTGGATTTCATCTAGGAAGTGTTGTCTGGGAGCTTTTTGTATTTGTATGACATCGGTGATCCCAGATCTTGACAAAGGAAGACTACTGCTTGTTGCGGTTACACGAAGGTTTCAGGTGTGACTGTGTCTCCACGTATTAGAGGCAGTACAGGGAAGAAATAGTCCTTGCTGCTAAGGAAGTACAATCACACAGGCTTCCTTCTGCCCTTTTCTCTGAAGGATAAAGATTACTGTCTTCACCTTGATGTACTAATATGTATTAGAGAGTTACCCAAGTTAACAGGGGAAGCCTGTAACAGAATCAAGAACAAGATTCAAGTCTCCATTAAATATAAGGTAATTTTGCTTTCCACTTCTTATAAGGGAAGGTTTAGGCACTGGTTGCCAAAAATCAAAGGAAAACTCCCAAATTTACAGTTTCATCCTAAAAAAATAAAGCCTTTCCTCCATTGAAGGCTGTCACTTCAGAGCATGACCCCACCTAAATAGAGACGATATGAGGAAGTACAAGGTAGCAAAGATGAATCCCACTCTTAAAGAGGAAAGGAAAAACAGATATAAATACCTTGTTGCTCCCCTACCAGCCCCCAGCAAAAAATAAGGCTGGGGAAAAAAAAAAAAAAAATCTAACTCTGCTTGAGCCATCCTCGACTGATTTTGTTTGAAGAATTTAAGGATAGGTTGAATAACAGAGGCTCCACCTCCTATTCCAGTTTTTTTGCTATTCTTAGAGCCAAAATTCTTATGCTAATTTAAACCTCCCTTGTTTTAATTTAAATTCATTATTACTGATTCTACCCACCATGTACCTGAATAAATTATTTCCCCACTCTTTGAAGCCACTTACACACTTAACACAATTGAGGACTGCTTTCCTTCCCCTTCAGTTTTCTCTGTTTCCTGGAGACCCCATTCTTTCCATCTTCCCATGTAACAAGGCCGCTTTCTAGGTCCACCATCAGCACCACATTTCACCCGTAGACTGTGGCTCACTGACCTTATCCCTCTTGAATTGCAGTGCCTCCTGGGTTCGTAGGGTTTCCCTGCTTCCTACCTGCTTTCCCTCCCTTGCATTCCTGTACCTGAAGGGTCCTGATCCGAGCCTGTAACTTGGAGCCTGTCCTTCCCGCTGCGCCTGCTTAGGCATCGGCACCGTGTTGGTAATGCCTGTGCTTCCCGCCACGCCAACACACCTCACTAGTCCCGACAGATCCATTGTGTTCTTTAATGACCGACACCTGGGCACCTCCAGAGCTGCTGCAACTCCTTTACACGTTAACTGAGAGTGACAAGCAAAATTACACGACCCCTTTGGTTCCAGTGCCAACTCGGATGGGTGACATCCCCGGCGAAGGAGACACGAACATCTTAGACTCTGGGTTGCTGCTTTAGGTAACACTGGGTTTAATTTCAAAATGTTGGCATGCTTGGGGAATGCTGCTAACACTCTCCAACTGTCAGCGCTTTGGCGGGGGCGCTGCTTGGCTTTCGGTGCCAATCTGTCTTTAGACATCACAGCCTGTAAACCTGCAGATGGAGTTTTCCACAAGCAGAAGCCGACATGTCAGAAGCTTGACTGTAGGATCCACTGGCCACGATCCAGCAGCACAGTATCTCCCTCTCTGTGCCTGTGGGATGTGGGTTGAGCGAACAGCTAAAGCTAACTCCTTTGAGGATTTGGGCACACCCCAGCAATCCCTTGTTCCCTCTTCTCCAAGAGAGGAAACGTAACAGGCTCTCTGAAGGAAAGCTAAGAGCATAGGGGTGTTTACTGGCATACATTTATTGGTACTGTAGGCAATATCAAGATTATACCCTAGTCTCAGACTCATAGACTCATTCCAGCCTGTTGCTTCTCTACATGATCCAATATAAACAAGTTCAGTGGTGTTGTGGGTATTTGGGGTTTTTTTTTAATTAACTGTATTCAAGTTTGGCCTTAATACTTTATCTACCAAGTGCTTTACTCTGCTCAAATCAGGAGTGACCACATCAGGTGCTGTGCACAGCTCGTGCTTTACCGGGTGCAATCAGATAATGGTGTAAGGGTCTTTTCAGTGCTAAAACCAGGAATGCATGAAAACAACATGTGTGAAATACGGAGTCTGCTCCATAACCCAGACCTGATATCCAGCACTGCACAGGCTAGACATTAAACCTGATATAGAAAAGAAGCAGCTACAAGAGTTTGGAATAGAGGCAGCCTAGAAAAGCCAAGATATTGAGACCCATCCTGAAAACTGGTAATGCGACAATGACAAAGCAGCACATTTACTTCTTCTCTCCCAGACTGCCTAGTACTGATGCCAAGCTTAGTACAGACGAATCTGTAAAAGGGGTGGCTGAGAGATATACCAGTGTTCTCCCAGGCTACAAGAAAATTAGTTTGGAAAATGTTTACAAGCATTCCTTTAAGAGCGTCTTATTCATTTAACTTTTGAAAATAATTCAGATACTTTTAAACTACTACACTGCAGCCAACAAGTAAAAACACCTAACAAGTATCACTACAGTAACAGCATTTTGGAGCATTCATTTATATCTGTTCTTTCTAGTTACCAAATATACAGTCATGTCTAAATATTCAGCAGATAATTTGATGTTTCTGGATGTGACATTATGAAGAATATTCCTCTCAAAGTGGTGGGAATACATTATGACTCACACATGACATCTGCCTTAAGCCTAAGGAGTAATTTAAATTGGAGTATTTTATCAGGGGATTATTAATTTGGAACCTAAATTAATGAGCATTAACCTGAGTGAATATCTAGAAAATATTACAAATGGGTGGGAGGGGAGAAAACCTACTTGATGACTCAGAACAAAGTTTAAAATATCATTTAAGGGGGTATAATGAGTACAGTAATAAAAAAAATAAAAATGGCTGTTCATGAAAAATTGAGTCAGACTATGCCTGAGGTAAAAGTCTACTAAAGGTAACAGCAGTGACCCCCATCACCACAATAGGCCTTATACCAAGTCACTGCAAGCAAGAAACGAAAGCACCTGTTTTCCATCAGCCTAAGTTTGTTACGATCTGAATGGCAGACTGCCACAGTGCAAAAATTTTAAGGACACATAAGCACCGAGTTTGAGAGCTTGAGTCAATGAAAATGATTTCATAAGCTAGAAGACTTCACTTCCAGCTGTAAAAGACATTTGACTCAGTTGCGTCTCACTGCAGCAGACACTATACTGGGATGCACAAACAGGAGCACTGCCTGTAGGATGCAAAATATTTCTTCTACCCCATTCACCAGTGATGAGGCCAAGCTGGGATTTTCCCATCTGCAGCACTACAATACAGTCGGGATCTCGACTAACTGAAGAGAGGCTGGAGGAGACCACGAGACGCAGACATCTAGAGTATGTGACCTCTGAAGAAATACAGAGAAACCTAAGAGGACACAGAGGCATGTTCACAATATGAAGGCAGCTAAAAAGACAGTGGAAATAAATTCTTCTCCACACTCAGAGTGGGGAGGCCAAGGAGTAATAAGTTTAAATTATAACGGATGAAAATTGAAGCTGGCATAGTTTTAACATTTCCAACACTCAGCAAAGCAGCTGATGGGATGGTGAGGAGGTATTAGGGTCCCACTGGAGGACTTTAAGCATGGTGTTGAACAATTGGTATGTCAGGAATGGCAAAAGTAGAATTGATTATGTCTTGGGGGAGAAGGATGCCCTAGATAGCTGTTTGCTTATCACAGGAGATAAGGACTTTGAGCAGCCATTTTCTATGTTAAGCAAATGGGCAGAATTCAGTTCCTGCTTGCACCAAACCCATTTCATTTGGCAGCATGAAGGGACCAAAAACAGGACCTGGGATTAAAAATCAAACATGCAGCTTGGCAGGTGGCAATAGGTATCAAGCATTTCCCACAGGCTTTAGAGAATTTATGAAGTAAACCGTCAGAGGGTGATTGTCTCTCTCACATATGGGAATATGTCTAATTAGAAACGTTTAACTTTTCCATCCTACAGTTGGAATAGCCCACCCAGGGCTCAGAACATAGGCACCATCTGACAAGCTTTTAATGGGAACCCAGCAAGCCCTTAGCTGTTTGGAAGCGTGATTACTAAACTGAATTTCCAAACTATATTTCTTGTCCTTTATGAAAAAATAATGACGTTTTTCTCTGTTAGTATTTATAGTACTTCATGAATTTGGGATGAGTAGTAGCAAATAGTTTAAAAGCCAGTTAAACAATAGTAAATAAATGCATAAAGACTTGGACTTAAACTTTTGGTGCAATGGTTTCTCTTCCCTTGACTCTAATTAGCAAGGGTCAACTCCCACGCCAGGCCTTGAAATGTGTAGTCTTTTACATGACACAACCATTAACTTTTCAGGGACTCAAATGGAGCTGCCACTCAGCTTTTTGCCTGCCTTGATACTCACCAATTTTTAAAGCATTAGGGACCAGGCTGGTCGTCCCATCTGATCTGCTTAATGCATCTGGCACTAGAAACCCCAAAACACAGAGGCGGTGGGGAGTGCTAGTGCTTACAGTCCACAAGGGCCCTAAGCAAGGGCATGAACTCAAGGGATTTCAGGTTTGTTCAGCCAAGTGAGAACTGTGGTGGGAGCACTCTTGAAACCAGTCCACAGTTTCTGGGCTCCCATTTAAAACCTCCCAAACTCCATCAACAATCTGCACACAAACCCACAGGATAACTTTGTATAAACACTTCGAGGAACAAAATTCAGAGCTCCAGACACAGTGTGCAAGACACTCTTTTAGACTCCAAAATAGCCTATCTCAGGTAGAAGCAGACATAGGTGGTGCTTGTCGTGCACTGTTCTCCCGAGTGCGTCCTTTATTGGTATAGAAACATCAACAGGTTATTTGATTATTATAAACAAGATTTGTTTGCAATATCAATGGTGATGCCAAGTTTCCACACAGCCTTGTTTCATTTACGAAAAAATATTGTTTTGGTTTTATGATTTTTTTCCTGTGTGTTGTGTATCTGGGGCACAAGCAACAGCAAAGCTTTCTTAAAGCAGGAAGAGGAGAGCAACTGAAGCACAAGGCTGTGAACTGGAGACAACTTTGATGTGATGCGTTGTTGAACACAGTTATGGAGCATTACCTCTTTTTTTAAGAAAACAAGACCTAAGGATATGTATTTTTTAAAAATAATACCCAAGCACTTTCATGACAGAAGCAATAAGTGCACGAAGATAAAACCTGCACAAACATCTCTCTCACGCGCTCCTAAGTATGTCAGAGCTCCTGGGGGGAAACTGTTACTGATCCAGTGACCTTCCTCCAGAAACACTCAAAGTTATTTGCGTTATGACAGTGTGATGATTAAAACTAAGATGAGGGCAGGCTCCTCTAAACTACCTGTTATGCAAGGCTGAACACTCAAACCCCATTTTGTAGATCATCTGGCATAGCTGGGAGGAGGAGGAACAAATTTCTGAGCCCTGAGCCTTTCTCCAAAACAGTTAGTGGGAATCACTGCCTGCATGGCTGGGACATCACTGTTTGCCCATATACACTGAACAGTAAAACACAAGATGGAGAATTTTCCCTTTTAGTATAACACAAAATAACTTTAGCCAGATTAAGTGACAAACAAGTTTGGGCAAGAAGCATTTTACATTCAGCATTGTATTCACAGTTGTCATCCCAAAGGAGAAAACACACAAGTCTGCTCCACAACTAGAAGAGCTCAGTAATATCTGCAAGATCAACTAATAAGCACTGATGGTATTTTGCCAGCCTTGCTGCCTCCTCTCCAACCTGTGAGCGTGTTAACAGCCACTCTCTGGTTTCAAAGTGCTGGTGGTGGCAGCAAGGACTGCTGGCAGGGCTTTTCCTTGGTGAGAAAGGTTGGGTGTTGGTAAAGCTCTAAGTGTTGCAGAGAGCTGGTTAGCAACACCCTCTACTTCCTTGGCAAGCACAAGTGGCGTGAGCAACCTCAGGAGGAGACTGTGGAAACCCTATGGCCAGGTCAAATGCATTTTCACGGCTTACAGGTACAAGAAACTTCTTACATCTCTGTGTTGACCTGAGAGCAATCTGTAATCAGCAGGGCCAAAATTTGGGGTTACAGTTTCAGGTCCTGAGAGTCTTGACAGAAAACAATTGTAGGCTCTACACAATAGTTCCAGTTTGGGAATCAATATGCAGTATAAACACACACCCTCTCATTAGCTTGTCTAGTCCTGACTAATTCCTGAAAACTGAGGAGTTTAGGTGAAAGAAGGAGAGGGGGAAAAATAAGATAATGTTATAGAAGAAGAGATTTTTCCTCAAACACTGAGTGCCACCAGTCTGGTACTTCTGCCACAGCTAAGTCCCACTACTTTAAAGGAGTAGTGCAGGCAAACCAAGACAAGCAAAGCCAAGCTAAGCAAGGCTAATGGAGCTGGCAGCGCTGCTGACAGAGGCAGGTGAATCCCAGCACTGTCAGCACAATATCGTGATGTAGTCCTTGCTTCAAGAGGCAAGCTTGCACTAATTTTTACGCTCTTTATGTTCCTTCCCCTCTCCTCGCCTGGCATGATTTGTTAAGTAGTGTCCTGCCCAGAAGGAAGGGGAATTAATGAGGTTTCAGCTTTTCAGGAGTCCTTTTCTACGACAGTCTAAATTGCAAAGCTCAGCTGATGCCCTCCATCCTACCCACCTCTCCCCTTGCCCAGCTGATCCAGCTTAAGAAAGCAGAGATGCTTGCCTTCAGCCATTATGTTGTTAAGATCCTGGGCCTAACACTATAAATATCCGGTATTCAAACACTACCATTGAGCTTCCAGAGAATAAACTACCTTGATTGAAGAATGGGCTCATTAAGGTAACAAAGTGACAGCTTTGAGCAAGCTCCCTTTGCAGATTCTAAATGCATCTGCTCTGATGGGATTAAAGATGTGTTCCCCGACTGGGAGGAAAGAATGGCCTTAATGTCAGGTCTGCCTCTGGCTACATCATTAAGCAATAAGACATGACAAAGTAGTACACTTCCAGGGGATTTTTTGCATACTTAGGTATGCAGTGAGGTATAATGGTCAGAGCAAAGCAATTTTAGCCCCCAAGAGCTGCGATGCTTGCACTGGTACGTACTACACACACCTCTCAGCCAGCCAAACCCTATGTATTTCCAATGCAGTAATAGTAGGAACCAATCAGAGAGCACCGCTTTTTGCAGCCCAAACCATTTTGGGTTAAATTCGTCCCTGCTGCCTAAAATCCAAGTAATCAGGCTTTAGATTAAACACACACAAGTCTCTGTATCTATTAAAAAGGATTTGTGAGCAATCACCAGTTTAGAACTGCTAATAACAGGCCAAATCCTGGAGAATTCCCTGAGCAAGTGCTGTGCCAAAATATTCACAGATGGACAGAGAGCCAGCACTGATCCCACAGGTTTTTGACATGTAATTGAATGCAACTGCAGCAAACCAAGCTGTATTCCCTTGTGCATGACTCTTTAAAAGCCCTGGAAAAGTGGTACGTACGTTGACAGGTGACTCTGCGTCATCTACTGCCACCTTGATGTAGGTTTGCTCTCAGCTAACACCTCTTCTGTCTGAGTCCCACCTATCGTCACTGAAGCAAATAAAATGGTATTAGAGCTGTCCACCTTCTGCTACTGGATACAAGGGGAAAAACATTATTTTTGACCATGCAGGAGGTACAAGTGCCCTACCTAGTCCCTCCTGAGGATCGTAAGCAACCCCTACAACCAGGGGAGACCTACATCTGACACAGCCATGATTGCCAAATAGAGTAAGACAGATACTGATGACTGGCTTAAGGGGGATAAACCCATCTTAAAATTTTCAATGTGTCAGTCCTTCTCCATATGCCGGGTCTTGCAGCTCTCCTTGCCTCTGGCCTCAGAATCGCTGAAGTCACTACTGACTGCAGTTGCCTGAATTTACCCATATCCTGTTGCTTACTCAAATAAATTTTTCAGAGCAGAAATTCTTTAAAAAGCTCTCAAGCCAGACACCTAAAAATGAAGATGCTGAAAATACCTTCAGGATGCTTTCCAAAAGCATACAGTCTTTCTTTTGGACTGCTATGAATGCAAAATACAGGCTGCATATTTCCTGTCTTCACAAACCTAAAAGCAAGTCTGCCCTATATGCAGTTTGGTTGTGTGATTTATACACACTATGCAACCAATTTAAGAAAGAAAAAACACACAAAAAAAGGCAGTCAATGTGGAAATTACGCCTTGGCTCACAAAGGGCTAATCATATGATCAAACACCGTACACTGAAAGAGTCACTTGCTCACAACTGCTAACGTAATCTGACCACAGCAAACATTCTGCATCAAGCAACCAGCCTCACTACAAATTGTAAGGGTTTATACCATCCCAGCAAAGCTATGAACTATGTAGGAATTCTCTTACAAGTCAAGAAATTTGTTTAAGTTGCTTAAATGCATGAATGTGTACCGGCTCCGGGCTTGATTTCTGGGAGGGGCTTAGACGGAACAAATAAAGGTTATTTCTGTGCTGTGTCTGAAATTTGTAACAAAAATGTTTTCTCTCAGTAAGATATCACATAAAAGGGGAAAGGAAAACAAATATGACCCATTAGCCCTTTTTTTGGATGGAGCGAGAAAAGGGGCTTAGACTGTTACTCTCACTGCTCTGCTCAAAATGGAAAAGTTTCACTCCTATGTTTTAGTCAAGAGTTTTCTGTTTCTACCTTCTTACCTGGAAAGGACGTTTTCAGCCATGTCACTAATGAACTCAAATTACACTCTAGGAAACCACCTCCCCTATCCCTCCTTTATGTTTTTATCGATTACCAAAGTTGGTGTTCAAGTTCCCAGCCTAATCCTCCCATGTAGTGCAGCCACAACCTCACATTAAAGCATGAAATTTAAACTGATCAAGTTTTGCAATATTGACAAATCAATGAAAGTAACACAACCAAATGGCAGCTGTCTGGGGCTGAGAAAAACTGCTGAGCTGGGGCACTTTCCACCAGTAAATCTGTTCCCATCTTTTATTTACAGGAATTTAAGAGAATTCAGTAGTCATAGAACAATTCATATTTTAAGACAGGTGAGAGCCACACAAAGTGTATTATACCCAGTATCTCACCAAAAACAGTATGCGCTCCCACATTTTTACAGGAAATGCAGATGCTGGAACCTTTCAGGCTAGAGAGCCCCAGCGAAGAAATGTAATGACTAACTCTACTGCAGAGGGTCCCGCCAAGGCTGCACCATACAAACCTCTGCCACATTGAAGGTGGCCTGGTGTAGAGCCAGGAGCTGGCCCTGCAAAGGAATCTGCCCCTGCACCATCATCCTTTGAAAACTTTGACAGTCCTTTCTCTACTGCGTATTTCCTACTGGCCTATTCCCAGTAAGAGTACAGCCTGGCAAGGGAACCACCTTGCTAAATTCGTATCTGTCCAAATTTTTCGATCCTATGCAATAGTGGATTATCTTCCAGCTTTAACTTGAGGTGGGTTTTTAAAAAGCTGTTTAAATTCTGTGCCGTGCAAACCCTTTCTACACATTTGCGGCAATGATCCTAGAAACAGAAGGGCTACATTACAAGAATATTCCCATTTCCTACATTCACAGGTAGCTTTGTATTACAGGTTCCCTTGGCAAGAAATACCAGTAATATGCTGGGATACATTCTCTACCACCAAATGGAAAGAGGATTTCCTTGGTAGCAATCACAACCCATCCCACCATCTTCTTTTCTCTAAATATGTACCCTTTAGGAACCAGGCAATGGAGAGAACCTGACTCACCCCACAGGCAAACTGCCTTCCTGCAAATTACCTTACTCCTCTGGATGTCAGTTTGCTGTTAGATAAGATTAAGTGCTCTGGGAAGAGAACGCTGATGAAGAGAGCTACATAAGAAGCTAGACAAATGTGTATTTTCCAACGGCATGACTATTCTAAGATGAGAATCCTCTTGTCTGAGGATCTTCAACAAAATGAAGCTGAGAAACATTCAAAGCTTTCAAATTACAGAAAACGGGGATTCATGTCATTTGAAATGGATTGTTTTTAACAAGAACATTTGTAAATGCAGGATAGATAGACAAGGCAGACCATGGGAACTCAGGAAACACCCTTAACTTCAATTGACTTTAGCTTTCTTTTTAGAGTTACCAAGGATACTCTCTTTTTCTCCTTATCTCCTACATCTTTTCTTCCCCTGTCACCTTCCACGAGGTGTCTCCTGCCCAGAGGGCTCTTCAGAACCATCTCAAGAGCCTAATGTGTCTATACAGCACATGACACAGTAAGCCCTGTTCTTGATTCACCCCTAGATGCTACTGGAAGGAAACAAAATATAGCATCCTTGATAAAATATGAGTTATTCCTGGAAAGACCAAAGATTTTCCCATCAAGCTGGGATTGTTCTGTTTTTAAAGGCTTCAGAAATGTTCTTCTGCCAGCTTTTCCTCAACCCAGTTGTAACATTAAATGAGACCACAAATTTACTTTAATCGCTGCTCCTTCCCCTCATCTCCTCCTTACAGGGTTTCAGAATAATCATAAATTTGGTTTATTCCTGTCTAAAGGCTTAATTCTTTTCTCACCTTTCCTGACATCAGAAATCCACGTAAGCACAGTCAGCCTTCTGGAAACCATCCGAGACGGACACAACTCTCTTGGGTCATCTTGAGTCTATAGAAAACAGTACAGACACACCACCTGCGTAGGATAAGAAATACCCTTGGTGTACAGCCTACATGTCCTTGGCATGTTAACCTGAAGAGATGCCAAGTACAGTCCTCTGGCTACAGTGTTACAAAAATATTACCTAGTTTATCAAGGAGAAGCCTTGAAGGCCCTGTGATATGGAACACAGCTAGCTGAAACCTCCCCGTCTCCTCAAATACAAATCAGTCCTGCAACATGGCATATGCAGGCCATAGGTCTGTAGAGAGTCCCATAATAGGACTAGGAAAACAATATCTTACAAGAGGAAATACTTGACTTAGTCTAAGAATATCTGGCAGTTGTGAACAAGGCAGCAGTTATGAAAGTCTGGTAAAGTCTTGTCATTGTTGCCTGTCTCAGTGTTCCTGAAAACTTTCTGCCAGAACACAGTCTGGTTGTTGCATTTGATGTGAGTGGACGTCCAAGCACACAGCTGCTTGTGACTGTCACTACCATTACATCAGGGAGGCACCAGGCTCCAAATCAGGCTGGAAATTTCAGAAGATGGGACTATTTTGAGATTTGCAATGTGTCTGGACTGTGCTAGTTGACAGCCTTCTCTCTTCACTCCTGTGTGTGCTGAGGGACTTCCATGTGAAGGTCTCATTCCATCTTTGGATTTCCTGTGCTCAGGAAAATTCAGGCTTTCTGCAGCTGGAGCCGGGCTGGAGCTCTGTTGGCTCCAGCCAAGCCTGGTAGTCAGAAACCACATAAGAAAGAGTTTTGGCCAGTGCCACTGCACTTGAAAACACACACACACACAGATCCAAATTCTGGCACTCACACAAGTTTTGCAATATAGAAGGCTGGCAAATCTGGACTTGAAAACACTCATGGTTAATTAAAAATGGAGACATACTCCTGAGCCAAATACTGAGGTGGGGAGACATTTCTGTTGGGTGTCTTATCCCTTCCTCCAACCAAAATTTTTCCACAATATTGGTTGTAAAAGAAAAAAGATTATCCCTTTTCTCTCAGTTTACAATTAATTCTTCAATTTGTTTACAAGGCAGCAGGTGAATGACTCTTTCTATGAGGAGTTAAAATGCTTGCAGAACACTAAGTTCAAAGGACACACCATGTAAATACACTGGGGAGAATTACTGTTTCTCATCAGCAGGATAATAGCAGGCAATCCACCTGAAGGTTAGAACACAATATTTGGAAGAAGTTATTGCTTTTACATTTCTTTATAGTCTGACATGAAATATGTGAAACTTCTCCTGCCTGTGACTCAAATATGAATAAAGCTCATAACAAAACATAATAGAAGAAAATGAAAAATTCCTGGCTGATATAGAGGCACCTGCATTGTGCCCAAATTATATGTGGGTTTTCAGCTCATTTGCTCATTCCTGCAGACAGCTACTGACTATGTTCTAGAGGATCTTAACTTTGTTGAGGACCCCTTGACTTTGCTGACTTTTAATCACGCATCAGGGAGACTTTAAATAAATCATGCACTGCTATTGGCTACTAATGAAAAAAACAGAAGATACAAGCAGCACCTAGAAATTTCTGTGGATATGTACAGAGACGTATATTCCCTATCCATAGTACAGGTAATTCATCTGCAGAGCTATGTGCTTTGACTGCTTCAACCAAGTTTGCCAGAAACTCTCACAACTTTGTCTGTATGGGAGTTCTTGTGGTAACTGAACCAGCAGTAATATGAGCAGACTGTTGTTTTGCCAAACTTATCATAACAGAGGACCACAAACTAAACCTGCCTGAGAAGGAGCGTAAGAAAGCATTTCCTTCTCTTGTCAAGACCTCATGCCTTATAGTTCAGGTCTAAAAGTCCCTAAGCACACGCACATTTGCTGAAATCCATTAAAAACAATTCTGGCACTCAGGTGAGCTTTGCATGCTTCCCACTTCAAGCAAGTGTAAGAGGTCTCTTCTTAAAGATCAGAGTGGTCTTTTTGCTCAGACCCAGTCTCCAAGGACAGAACTCCTCTTGGAGTTCAATGTGTCTAGGAGTAAAAATGCCAGGCAACAGAGAAGGGCCTAGAAGAACTCTATTTCACTGCCTGATGTCGTGCTAAATCTGGGGTGGCAAAGGCCAGATAACCATCTCAGAGATGCTTACCAGGAATCCGGAGACCTCAAGAAATGCGTGTCAAACAAAACTGTATTGGAATAAATTTAAGCAATCTGACATTCTTCCCAGTCTTTACTTTTCAGCATGTAGATTGGTGCAGATTCTTCCTGTCAGCAATTTCCCAACCAAGCAATGCAACTAAAGATACCAACTCCCACCATGTTGCGGGAGCACAGCCTTGGACACTAAAAGCTTCCCAAGAACATCTCCTAGCAGATGGCGTAAATTTAGCAAACCATAGATGGAAAAGGGAATCCGCAAGAGACGCAGTGACAGCAGAGACACCGCAAAACAGATATTATTTCTGTGTCCTCACAATCCATTTCCATACAGCTCTAGAATGCTCTCCCCATAGTATTTGAGACTTAAGCATCTTTAATGAATCACACTTTTCTGAGACAGGGGTGAGGAAGGGAGGAATAAACAGCACTTCCTAATTTTGCAGAGAGATCACCGAGATACCAAAGGCCTATCCCTAACATGTGGCATGTGAGATGAACAGAACTATCTCCAGATCAACATTTATATGCACCAGCACAAGTATATTACAAGCAGCAAATAAATGCCCTAGCAGACTTTTGCCGCCTCCAGGCCCCAGCTGTCCTTGCCCAGCTCCGAGCTCTGCAGCATACATGTACCAGCTGTCTCTGAATCCCCCTGGGCTCTGCACACTGTGCTGCACCAAGGGCTGAGGCACCTCAAGTAACGGTCACAAGGTACATCTCAAGTACAAAATCATAAAGCAGGATCACAGCCAGGGAGGAAGAAAGCTTTCTGGGCCCAGGAAACAACAGGTGGAGTGCTTTGAAGAACCTAGCTACATTTAATACATGTTTGCTGCGCCTTTTCTCAAAGCCACATACCTCCATGCACACGGGCACAAAAAGCCCCAGGACATGAGATATGCAAGTAACCTGCTGGACAGCAGAGTTGGGCTGGCTCCAGTGACTTCAAGGACTTCACAGCTCTGCCCATCTTGGCAATCTGCACGGCACAAACACACATCAGGTTATCACATAACGTACCTAGTCAGATGTGACAAAGCAGGAAGCAATCTACTAGAAAACAAGACAGCACTCAGGATCAAGAGGAGTCCTTTCTCATGTCAGAAAAGCCTGTGGTTTGGTTACCAGACCAGCTTGGTGAATCATGCCTTTAAGAAGGCTATCACTATAATCAAATTCTTAAGCATCCCACAGCATCAATAATGCCATCCAAAGCCAGACCTGGATAAAGGAGCAAAAAAGTGCTGACATTAAAAGTGATACACTGCAGTGAGTCACTCAATTAGCAACCTTTGTACAATGTTTAGTAGACAGAGAAGGGCTGTCCTGTCTGGTAGGTGACTCACAACATGAAAGAACATAATACAGTAGCGATCAATCACAAAGGTGAATAAGCAGCAGCAGTTTTGTCCAGAGTCTGAGTAACATACACAGCTATACATCAATACGATCCATGCTCCTGCTCCTTTCCACTTAGTTAAATGAGCACTACTGAGTCTAAGCCAACTGTATCATGCAGTGTCTTATCTAAAGGGTGGAGATCAAAGAGCATCAGAGGGAGAGGTTTTCAGACGCTCCGCATAACTTTACTATGCGGAGTTATAGTAAAGTTAACACCTATCGCAACAATTTTCTGACTCCAGACAACTCTTCAGAAGATCACAGGAAAGGAATTACACAAATTCTATCCAAACAGAGACTTGAATCTACTGAGAAAGCCAACAAAATTGAATTGTAATCCAAGGTAGTAGTTTTTACCATCTTTTCTAGAGGTAAAGCCTGTCCTTTGTCCTACCCCTGTATGCTCAATCCTATCCCTATCCCAAAGTTTATCATTCCCCCAGTTGTGTTGAAATGTTCACCATGCAGAGACTTTTTCATTTCAGGGATCCAGTTAGAGCCCAGCTTTCTTCCGTCGCACCCCAGCTGTGCTAACAGGGTAACTATGCAACCAACAGCAGGGCTAAGTCAGTTTTGCCCATAGAAAATTTATGTGCTCTGCTGGGAAGGGACTCTGCTTTTACCTGTTAAACACTGTTGCAAATTGGATTTGAAAGATGCAGTCAACATAGAAGTTACAATAAATAAAATCGAGTGATTGTGGCTCTTAGCAAGCACAGTGGATGAAGCAGTCAGGAAGTCAACACTGATGGACAACCTGCAAAAGGAACCCATTGTTTGGATGCCCACAAGCCATGCTCATGGCTGCCCTGCTACCTGCTCTGTGAACAGCCTCCCACCGGCCCTTCCAGTCCCCATGGGCAAGTAGCAGCAGGCAGAGGCAGGACAGAAGAGCAGAAGGCCTGTTTCATCATCAGTCCTGTGTTCCCCTCCCATGCACATATCCTTCAGGCACCAGTCTGCTCTCCTACAGCACCCGGCAAACCTCCCAGAGACAAGTCCTGAAGATGGCAGAAACTTCTTTCACATAAGGAACAAGCCCTGCAGTTTTTAGCAGTAAGGTTGGTTCTAACACGTAACAGCCTGATGAACTTGCCCTGCAGTAGTGCAAGGGGTGTACATGGACACCACAAGTCAGCCTGCCACTCCTAATACCTGCTTCCAGAGCCTGAGCAAGGGTGAAGGGCCTTTCCCTCACTTTCACTGCAAATTGCAGACAACAGATTGCACAGAGGGCGAAACAAATGGAGCCAATATTGGGAGAGTGTGGCCCAGGAAATCTACTGAGAGGGCAAGCATGGGGTGAAATAGGGTGGCTACACATTACAGGGAGGACGTCAAAAGGAGACAAGCCTACAGGGCATGCACAGGAAGGCTTGGGGTATCTCCTTCCTTCCCCTGGAGCACAGTCCTGAGTCCCCCTGTCTCTCCCGTCCACAGGCATTAGAAAGTATGAGGGAGCAGCTATGAAGGTGTGCTTATCTCCCTCCGGCCTTTGGCCCACAGTGAGTGGCAATCTACCCCTGCTACCACTTACCGTAACTCAAGAGCTGAACAGCAATATGAACTTCAGAACAGCATAATCAGGGTGAGCAGGGAAGGTAGTAGAGATTTCTCACTTAAAAAGAGAAAGCTGTCACACACCCTCCCACACTGCAGTTTTCTCAGTGGTCCTGAAAGCTGAGGACAGCTGGTGGCTACTCGGAAAAAGCTGGGTTTGCTCAGCATCAGGTAGGAATTCAACAGAATGTCCATGCCACCAAGGCACCCTCCAGCTATGTAAAGTCATGAAATCATCCTCTTTCTCTCTTTGTGAAGAGCAGAAAGACTTTAAGCATAACTGGAAAGGAGAGAGGTTGCTGGGCAGGTGGGCACTGCCTTGAGTAGATGCAAGTTCCTTTCATGGTGCTCATATACTAGAAGTGTTCGATGACCCCATGCAACATAGAAAGACTCATCCACAGAAGAGATATGGAGTCAGTGTAACATTACCCAACCTCTTTGCTCTCCTCTTAAGGGAAAACTCAGCATTTCAGACCACAGACAAGCAACATCCAAACAAAAAAAATAAAATAAAGAAATGCAGAACCCAGACCCAAGATCTTTAGTGCTGTAAGTTTGACTCTACAACCTTAGTAGCTTTTTTTCCTCCTTCTAAGACATGCAAATACAGATAAAAATACGCTAATGATGCTTATAAAACCTTTACAGTGCTGTGCCTGGAGTGATCACATTATTCATAGGTTAGCAAGCCTTACGTGAATAGTGCAGCTCATTCAGTTGATTTCTTATTCAGCTATTATACAGGAGTACATAATGGCACAGCATCTCATAAAGCCTCTAGAATACTATTTTAATGTCTTCCCCAAATATTTCTAACTTAGCATTACAACAGTTGCTTACAACTCCAGAGCCAAATTCTTTGGAATGCATGAATGCAAATGGGCAGAACTCAGAAACAACCTCAAGATAACCTAAGAAGCAAGAAAAAGCCTTTTTCACAATTAGAGACTTCGTATTCACTCAGAATTTCAAAGGATAATGATGTTTTTTCCTCCTTCAATAGAAAGCAATGGCCAAATCCAGCTGCAGAGAAGGTATAAACCAAAACAGCTGACATTGCAGTGGGGTGTTCTGAGGGAGACACTTCGAGGTCTCTCTTCCACTCTCCCCTCCCCATCCTGTAAATCCATTCTGATGTGAAGACGCAAGTAAAGGGCTTATTAAGCTTTTTTACCAACACTAGAGATGAGCGTCTGTAAATCCCATTGTTTCGTTATTAATGCAGAAGTATTTTCACATACAGCAGTATATTAGCTTGGAATTTAGCCCAGGTTCTTTCATTCCACATCAGTGCCTTCAATCTGTTAATTAGACAGGAAAAACCCTAACTATTCTCCTTTACCCAGACAGCCTCTCACTTTGATGGATTCCTGAGCTAACTTTAAAGAGTTGAACGAAAGACTGTTCGAAGTGGGGCTTCCTATCTATCTCAAGAGCAGTCCCCAGTACTTGCTCCAGACAACATCTCAGACAAAGATGCAGGCAAGGCTGAACTCCAAAAGAGCTGCCGTGACACAGTTTTACTCCAACCTTCGGGAAATCCCAACATGTGCATTATTTCCATATTTTGACTTAATTTGGAGAAATCCGACACTTCCTTTCCAACCCAAGCTTAGAGGCCAGGGCAGTTTTGGGTTACAGCCACACTCTAGAGGGTACTATGATATAATCTCCCTTTCAAGTGATGAGCTGAGTTGAACAGACATTGGTTTTCAGGCAGTCTTTCCTTTGGCTGAGTGCAGAAAGAACCACATCTATCATACTACAAACTCTCCTGGACCTGTTCTGCTTAAACCCAGATTACACCCAGCATTTGGAAAAATCAAGTTATCATCTTCTGACTTTTCTCAATGTAATGGAATCAAGCCCCAGAGATTTTCAGCAGACCATACCTGAAGAAAACCTGTGTCAGATTAGGAACTCCAGAGTTAAACTATTCAAACTGTGTTTTGTCAGCTCTTATGTAGTAGCAACGTGTCAGCTCTTCTCTATCACAAAACCAAAAAGCACCATTCAGTCAATTATTTCAGGATACTAAAGCAGGTCAACAGAATGTATGTGTAAGCAGATCATCCTCAGATAGCCACAGCTGCACTGTATTAAGTGTTTGTTGGCAAAAGCAAAACTCTATAGAGTTACGAAGCACGCCCTTCCAATTTTTTCAACTAGAAAAATGATCATTTGGATGCTGTATGCCATTAGTCTGAGTAGCAACAATCCCAAATGAAGTCAAAAGGAGTATGATACTTGTGAAACAGAAGTCAGACCCATATGTATCGACCACTCATTCAGCATGAGACTAAAATATTTGTGTCTTTAATGCTTTGGTTATGGTAATTCTACTTCAAAAGATCATTAAGCTACACAGAAGAACACAGAATGCTCAGGCATAATGTTGTAGCTGGAATCTTTTCATCTCTTGCTTAACACAGGCAACATAATCACCAAAATGCAAATCCACATAAAAAAAAATAATTATTTAGAAAAAACCTTTCCAGAAAATGTTAGTGACCTCAGCACAAGCATATACAACTTATAGCAAAAGCTTTGGTTAAACAGTTTTTTGCTTAGCCAGTCCCAAAAGGTCCCAGGTTTACATCAACATCAACTTAAACAACCACTTAGGTCCTTGTACCTCAGATCTAACAATAAATTTTCATAATAGCTTTTCCTTTTCTAAAGAATTGGATAGAGAAAATAAGCATCAAAGTCTGAAGACCAGTCTGAATGTATTTAAGTACACACTAAAAGAAGATCAAGTACAGAAAGGCCCATGCATTTGTGCACCTCAAAAATAACCTGCCTATTTACAAGCCGTCATTACCTTGGTCACAGATTTCAAAGGGATTTCAGGAGTTTTCACCATATTTTGCCCATGTTCATTAGTTAGGATGAGATCTCTGAGTCAGCTAAGAAAGAATAAAAGAAAGAAAATATGAGTTTCAGCTCTCTGCAAATCTGATTTTTGAACATTGTCAGCTGATTGCATTACCCCCTGGCCTAAGATGACTAATTGCTTCGACTCAATTGAACATAATTAGATTGTTCCCTATAGCTGTGGATCAATGCCACAGCATTATGCTATTGATAATACAGTATAAACCTATTAAATCCATGGCCTTGTTGTGGAGAACAGTACCTTTAAAATAGATATTTTCTTCTATTATGAATATTAATACTAGTTTTCTTCTTACTTAAATCATTATAAGGCATAAAAAATACTTAGCAAGCTGCAGCAGAGTGAAAGAGCAGAAACTGGGCAATGGTTTTATTCCAGGGAACACTTTTCTGAGGTTTATCTACTGAAGAGTTTCAAAAATGTATTTTAGATCCTTTGCCTGGCAAACTTGTATTTAAGGAATAGCATCACAACATTTTTCCAGTTTCTTACAACAATAGTCAAAATGGGGCTGAAGCACATGTTCAGCTCACAGCTGTACTGGGTTCTGAGAAGGCAACATTAATTCTGGCAAAAGAGTTCTCAAATACAGATAATTTGAATAAGAAAGACTTAAAGGTACCTGTAAGAGTGAAGGTGGCCTGCCGTAGCCTTGGTCATAAAGCTTTGTGTAAGTTAACCTCGAAAAAGGCTCTAATGTTTTATCATTTTGAGGAATCATCTCAAGGCAAACGTACCTGGGTTCATTTCATGGTTGAGAAGAGTTTGCCTCTGTAATAAATGAGAACTTCAAAACCTCCTGCACCACCTGCGATGAAAACTACCTCCTCTCTGAACTTCTCTTGACTCCTGTGAGCTTGCTGTGGCAGCACTGTGCACAGATGATGGGAAACCAGGATTTATCCCTCCAGGCACTGGCACCCTCTCTGCACAGGACAGCAGCACAGGACAAAGTATGGGGAAAATGCTTTGTTCCTGGCTCATGGTCATCAGTTTTTGCATTTCCCAGTGCCAGTAAAACATGGTCTCAGCAGACACATCTGGAGTTGGCAGTGAACTATATAGTGAAACTTCAGCATAACTTGTTTAAACCTTACACCTGTTCCAAGAGTAGAGACCGAAGGTCGCTAAAACCCCTGCCTGAGGTGATTAATTAGATGATTATTCACACCCAGAGCTTAATCCCAAACCCATGGAGACCTGTGGGAGTTTACTGACTAACGACCTGAAAGTTGCTACCCAGAGACTCTCCAAAGATTAATTATGTGCCAGACCTGCTCAGATTATAGGCCTGATTTACAACACCTTTTGGTATTAAGCTTGCCCAGCTCTTTCTATTATTCAGTTTAACATTAAGTGTTTGTGCTGAACTGTTCATATAGTTGCTTCAGGGAGCGTTTCTGGAGAGCATTTAAAGTCAAACAGGTTAGTAGCTTCTAAGGGGG
>VYXH01010958.1:0-29898 GCA_013397275.1 Burhinus bistriatus | reverse complement strand
AAAAAAAAAACACAAAACCAAACCAGAAAGATATTGGCTTGGTCCTTGCTGCCAGATCTGGAAGAGAGGAAGGGATTTTTAAGCCCTTTTTTGAAAGCCTTTAGCACACCCATGCTGTGAGATGTCAGCAAGTAGAAAGGGGCTAGCATTCACCAACAGCCTGTTCTTTCCTTCACCACATGAAGATCCACATTTGCGATTTTTTGGTATTTCAACTTCTAAAATACCCATGGACCCTGTTCTCCGCTCCAATGGAAGATGAGACTTTCCCTGCTGTTTCAACTGGACATCACTGTGGGCAGTTTCAGGTCTGGATGGGAACAATGGACCTTTCTTTGGCAACATGTCCTCCTGGGCCTTGGCATGCTGGAGGAAGAGAAAGTACCTTGTCCTCTTTCAAATGCAGAAGTGGCAAGAGGAGGGTGGGAAAAAGTGAGAGATTAACACACAAAGGGACAAGTTACAGGCAGGGATATAACCTGGTTAGGAAATAGGAAGACTGAAAACAGGAGGCAGAGAAGATGAGGAATGAATCGGAGAGAGAGAGATGGGAAATCAAGTGGGGATATGAGGAACTTATACTTGGCATCTTTGAAGCAAGAACCCAGAAATCCAAATACCTCCCACCATTTTGCTGTTTGGTATGATATATGAATATGCAAAATGTTAGCTTCAATATTTGCCTTGTAGTCCCTTCTTCCAATCTCTCTATTCAGAAAAAGTCTTTATCAGCTACTGTCTTCCACCTGCAGAAGAACAGTGATGATATTCCACAGAAGACAGACAAACAGATAGTTCATGCTTGTATCCATGACACACATTAGTACTGTCCTGCCTGCATGGTGTGGCAGGAAAGGAGGTAAAGTTGCCTACAAATGCCAAGGTAACCCATCAGGTCAATGCCACCTGGTGTCACACAGATGTGGAAGGAGTGAATGTAGGGAGATGATCTGGAGCAGTGAGCTTCCTCTACGTGTTAGCTTCTGGGTGCGTAAACCCCTGGAAGAACCTTCATTAGAGACTTTTTGAGGGAGTTTAACTTCCTGACTAGCCTTAATTGGGTCAAAACACCAGGGGCAGGATCAAGGCATTTTCTGGTTTGTAACAGATATTTGGGCATGGCCGAATGGGTCCATAACCAGTGGTTTCTGTTTCAGGCTGTGCTTGGCTCAGGTCCACAAGTTGGTGCATAAAATTCTTGCACAGGGAGAACAGTCCAAGCTGTTACATTGATCTATTAGGCTGAAACTTGTAAGGGAGCATTGTCATGAGACTATTTGGAAAGGTAAGATAGCATCTCTAGAACAGAACCTGTTTCACTGATAACAGGGATTACATATTGTATTGCAGTCCTCTATCACTTAGAAGTTACGAGTCTGCAGTAGGGAGCAGTCTGAAAAGCCAGACATATACGTCAGGGATTTCCCCAATAATAGGGTTACTCATCAAAATAGTACAAAACAACCGAGCTGAATATCTTCTCCCAGGCAGAAAAAAAGAAAAAGTAACAAAGAGGTAGTGAGCACGCATAGGTGTAAAACTCTGGCTTCATCAAAGCTGCTTTTTCCAGTTTCTGGGGGATCTGGACTTCATCTGGCCTCTGCTTGCACAATTTAACCACAGCCTCTGCCTCTGAAGAGCTGAGGGAGACAGACCAGTGTCTTACTCCCAAACAAGCCATCACCCATCTACAGTGCAAGGCGGAGATAAACGTCTTGCTATAGAAGCCCATTTATTCTGTGAACAACTTTCCTTCAGCTGTACAGGGTGGTCATACTGAGTCAACATCCTGCCACCAGCCCCAGCAGCCACAAGCCAAAGCACTGAAATGAATAAATAGAAGATGTTAGCTCTGTATAGAGCTATGGGTATTCCTGCAGTCCACCTCAAATAGAGCAGGCAAATATAAAGACGCTAAATTCATTTGATCTTCAGCCTAAGCTGATCACAAACTCCTTTGGCCAGGAAGGACTGTTTTCCAGGAACACACTGCAGCATCGCTCGCTCAAGTGTTTTACGTTTTCTGACATCAGTTTTTGACCTCTGTCAACGGCGGGTCACAGGACTGGGCAGACTGTCCTCATCCAGCAACAGGGTCCTGCACAGGCATCAAGTCAGCAAATTAGAAATTGGATTGGGGGGAAACTGGCTGTATTGGATCATCTTGCTGATAATCTCCCTGACTTCAAAGCTCACATCTGTCTCGTGAGGTGGGGGGTGGTTTCTAACTTTAGTTGACCCAAATCACTTCCAGCCTTCCTCTGCAGCACAGAACAACACTGAATCTTTGTATCGTGCCTTTGATCATTGCATCTCTGAAATAAACTGGCCTGCATGTCTCTGCAAAGAAAGCTTTACAGGCAAAGGAATTTAGATGAAGCCCATTGGTGGTTCAGCTTTCCTTGATGTGACTATTCTCTGGTTTGGAGCAGCAGCAGGGGGAAATCTGAGAACAAAACAGGCTTTAGCTGTAAGATGATGAGTTTTTGTGCACTCCTATCACATCTAAGAGCAGTTCCTCACCTAAGGGGAAGAGTCGTGCTCTGGTTTTCCATAAGATGATCCTGTAGGTAGCAGAAACAAGCTTTCCTGAAGTCTTAGTTAACAAAAAAATGATGCAAAGAGCTACAGCCTGCCTCAGACCCTGACTAACCTTTAACTTCATCAGGGACAGGAGACCAGGCCATTCTTCCTCTGTATCCTAAAATCTTTCCCATCTCTCCTTGCCTTTTATCCCCTCAACAAATTTACACACTCTGTAAAAGCTAAATTAACATAAAGTTATATAAGAAAAAGATGCTTAGAGAATTTATGATGGGAGTCAGGATTTTAATGGCTCATATTTTTTTCTCAGATTAATTTCTAATGTATACTGGAGTTGTATTCCTACTGGGCAGGGTGAATATAGCTCTTGTCCTTCAGTATTGGGATGGGTTTTGGTCGTCATCTATAGTTACAACTCTGCTGACTTAGCTGCAATGGTAGGAAAACAACTGTAAAATTCTCAGGGAGATTTGGGACTTGACTTCTGTTATTTCAAACAAAAGGGAAACAGGCAAAAAAATGCAGCATCCCAGAAAAGGGTAAGGCCATTTTTAAACACCACAAATTAGCACAGTATAACAAAACTCAGGCTTTTGCCTATTCATAGATGTGACCCTTCTAAAAGTGAGAAAATGGAGAAGAGGTGGGTTTTTTTTAAAAAAAAAATTTAAAAACCATTATACAGCAGGATATTATGTACCTGCTATTAAACTCCATCTGGCACTAACCCTGCAGGCAAGTAACAAACCAAGACAACCTTTCTGGGGGGCGAGGGAAAAAAAAAAAGACAAGATTGATTTTAGCAGAAGCTGTAGAAGCAAAATTTTTTGAACTGTTTCTGCACAACTTTTCATCATGCACTTGCGATTTTTGAAACTATTTTAAAACAGGGTGGTAAATGTGTTAAATAGTTCACTCTCTGTGTCCAGCACAGAGATAAGAGGCTGTTTATAACTCCAACTGCAGAACTTTGGCTCTTGAGCTCAACTGGTAACTGCTTACACGGCAGGTCCCCAGTGCTTGCCCAGAAGGCAAATGTTACAGTCAGAGAAAATAAATAAATCTGACTGCTCTCATGTTTAGCCTTGCTCCAGCTCACCAATACTTCTATATATGGCAGCCCTGGAGCTCTGGTACACAGACACCACAGAGGAGCACATGATGAGTTGGAGGAGCAGTCCAAAAAAGTTAAAGCATTAGACAAGGAGGCAAACTGGATGGTTTTTCAAGAATCAGCTGGAACAAAGTAGGTGACATCTCTGCCAAAGAGGACTTGAGTCCTGCAGCTGCTCACAGAAGTGACACACAGTGGCACTGTTTGTTTGACTCAAAAAGGAGAAGCCACAGGAGGGGCCTGCAGGAAAGAGACACCCAAGAGACACATGAAGTAATGTCAGCGTTGATCCAGCACTGCCTAGGCCGGGACAAAACTGAAGACAAGAGCTATGTAACACATGGCATGGGTTCACATCGGGGTAGGTAGCGACCAAGGAAGATATTCTGGCCTGCGCACGTGATGGCAGACTGTGAGCAAACACCACCTGATTCTGCCTTCCTTTTCCCTTGACGAGAGGGACCTCCATGGCTGGTATCACAGCATGGGTTGTAGTATGGTGAAGGTTTTGGGTGCTCCAAGGTTCCAGAATTTTTTATTTTCTTTATGGTTTGTTAACATAGAGGAGGGAGAAAGACAAATCAAAATGTGTTCTGACCGTTTTTTGCAAGACAGCTGTACCTCCTCAGGGAGCCATGGGAGCTCATGACGGGAGCTACAGGGAGAAAGCTCGAGGAATTGGGCCTCTACCTATAGGCGACAAGGGACTGCTCTGGGGTGGATCAGCCTCTCCAGGTGTCAGAGAGCCAGGAGGTAAAACACTGGCCCCTTGACAAGTGGGCAATGTGCCCAGTCTAATCTGTCCAGGCACCTGTATGTCTTTGCTGGTGTCCCTACAAGTGGTAGCACCACCAGAGCAGAGATGGCTAGGGCTTTAGCATCCTGTCAAGATGCCAAAAGGTAGTGCTGGAGCGTCTCCAGTGCAAGTGGTAATTCAATCCAATTAAAAGTAGGTAAATGCTAGTTAGCCTGCATTTTCCCCGGAGCCAGGGCTTTGTATGAGCCAGAGAGAGCAAAGGACGCCTTTCCAAGAGCCAGGGCCAGCCTGCTGAGAAACGGATTTTTACAGCTGCAGTTTCTGCAGTCTGGAGATGATAAGAAGAGATGGGGAGGGATGAGCCTGCCAACATGTAAAAGATAATACACAAATAAAGGTTGTAAAACTCTTCTATGGGAATAGACCAATAGGCTTGAAATGCAGTAAGGCCTAATTCAGGTCTCCCTTAGGGACAGCTTTCAAATGTTATGTAGAATGAAACACTAGCTTATGCCAACTGGAGAACACGGTGGAGCCTCCATCTTCTGCAGAACACCATAAGCAAGGAGTCAAACAGCATCAAGCCCAAGATAAGGGATCAAATTAGATAAGTAGAGTCCCATACAGAGGGACTGTCTTTCAAGAGCCGTATCTCACAACAGCCCAGAGCCACATTTCAGCAGTCTACTATCCTGCATAAGTGCTTTTACATCCTATTGGGACTGCTCCTGTCTCTGAGTTGTACTAAGGCCTCAAGAAGACTGTGACCAAGACCTGTAAAGAAAAGGTTGTAAAACAAGATCTCTGCTTTCTCTTCCCTTGTGTCTCCCAGAGGCACTATTTAAAACCAGGGCTCTAAGTCCAAGACTGGCCATGAAGAATCCATGACTCCCAAGGCTTTGCAAACCTCTAAGACTTCATTGTAGTTGGTACCATTTTAGAGCAAATCAGGAGGGCATCAGCCCGTCTGTGAACTGCACTGCACTTTATTTGCCATTCAAGACATAATTCTTCATTAGTGTATGTTGCAGGAGAGGTTTAAACACCTCTCTGATTGCACAGGAATGAGCTAAACCACTACCTACCTCCTTTGTGGGCCAGTTGTAGCCAGGGGAAGGAAGGACTCCAGGAAGCCATGTTGCACCGAAGTTCTGAAAGCACCAGGGTGTCTGCTCCAGAAATACCTCTTTTGACAAATAAATGCTGTTAGAGATGTAGGAGTTATCAGGAAGCATGGGCAGAAGTATTTCAGACACGGAAACTAAAAAGTACCAGCTGACGGCTGAAATGAACTTGTGAGACATAAGCTTGTGAGACATGTGAGAAGCAGCAGACCAAAGGATATGGTGACCATGTAGGAACGAGCAATTAGATCAATAAATCTTCTCATCACATGCAGCCTTGCCCGGCATAAAAATATTAAAAAAAAAAAAAAGGAAAAGAAAAGTAAGGCCTGTGGGTGGTGAATGCTGTTCTTGGTCTTCATATTTCTGCTGTTCCTCTGCCCTTTTGTTCCCGCTTTTGGGCACAGCAAGAGAAGTATGGAAACAGATCAAGAATCAGTTGTATGCAGGAGGAGCAATATCTTAGACAGCAGCTAACAGGAAGCAGAACATATGTTTACTGTCATCTTCCTCCCCGCATTTGAAAAGCCACCTTACTTCCAAGGGGAGAAAAATCCTTTTGCAAGTCTCTTGGAAGAGAGGAGAGCATCTCATCAGTCGGTTGCTGGCTCAGCTCTCAGCAGTGGTTCATTTTCCTTCATCTGTGCCACCCCACCCAGTACACTGATGGAGCCTGTGATTAATTCAGCTCTTTACTTGAGTTTAATGCTGTTCCACAGTCATTTCATGGTAGTCGTTTCTCTCCCATGGCAGAAAGCACCACATTTTGCACATACGTCTGTGGGCCGTTATTTCAGATTGATGGCTCATACTGCTGCTGCTCGCAGGAATGTCCCTTCCACGATCCACACCCTGCTGCCAGGCAGGGGACGGGTCAGTCCCTATCATGCAGAAGAGACCATCAGAGAGATGGGACTGACCCAGGCTGGCGCAGGGATGCGGGGCAGCACAGCGTCCTGAACCCAGACCACGCGAGCCGAAGCATGGCTTCAAAATACAAACCAACCTGCACATTGCTGTCTAGGGAGAGAGGGGAGCAAAAGGAGGAATGAAGAAGAGAGGTAACGGATTTTGCCTCTGACACCCTCATTTAAGAACAAAGACATCTATATGATCTCTTTATTCCACAATCAAACCTTCATCAATAACCCTCAATTTAGCCCACAGGGGTGATTTCTCCTACCTAAATGCAGTTTGTCCATCTAGTTTGTTTGCACAACCAGCTTACTGGGAGACCGTAGGGTTGTTCATATCTGGAACTGGACCCAACTGGAATTCATTACAGGCTGCAGGACAAGGAGGATTAAAACTGGACCACTCACAAACTATGAGCAAATGACAAATTGCAATTTTAGGGCTCCTGTGTATAAAACAGCACTACGTACATATCCCAAAGGAAGGAGCACTTTTATGCACTTAATTCCTTCACCAAAAATATAATAAACAGACCCTGTAGGTTTCTACCACTTAATTCTCTGTTTTGTTTCATTTTTACCCAAAAAGTTTACTTGGTCCCAAGCCAAAGTTATCTGTGGAATTTATTACCACAGTGGTTCCTCGAGTCTGACCGCAGCACTGAGAAACAGAAGTGTATAACCATAAAGAAGTGCTTCAAAAATAGGCAAGTTAAATCAGTTAAAAAAAAAATAATCAAACTTGTTATTGCAAATTAAGATGAGGATCACCCTGCTCATTTCCACATGCCAGCCACCTTGGGGAAGAATTTACTCCCATGAATGACAGGAGCCAACCTTTCCCAAATGTAGTCCATCTATGTTTTCTCCTACCTACTCCAAAGATGATGAAGGTTTCACTTTTCAGCCAAGTAGTTTTTCCTTTGTGTCCTGGATATTGTTGGCTCCTGGACAGTCCCACTTAGCAGCTCCACAGCACGGGCACTGCCACAGTCACGTCTGTGTGAGATCAGAGCAGAAAGTACCAGGAACATTCAGCATCATCAGGATAAAACAAGCTTGCACACCTGGAAATTTACCTGCAGTGATGATTTCAGCTGGGATATGAGCAACCAGGCCATCCAGTCATCCTTTTGTTACTGCAGGAAGATTTCATGGCACAACTTTCTGACAAAGCTTTTCTTCAACAGGCTGAGATTGGACAGGTAGTTAAAAGATTCTCAGAGAGAGCAAAAATGCAAAATTAAAAGAAAAAAAAAAAGCCTTGAGCTGACAAATTAATGAGAATGTATGAGACAAAAAAAAAAAAAAAACAACCCACAAGTTGTTAAGGGACATTTTGTTTTGCAAAACATTCGTGGCCACATGCTAACTGTGACTTGTCACAGCCAACACATTTGCTTGTTATGAATGTTTGACTTCAGTTGCTCACCAGGAAGATGCAAGGTACTCTCATTAGAAGGACTGTCACTAGGAAATCGAGGTTTGCTCATTAATATAACTAACCAAAAGAGACAATGAGTTAGTAGTGTACAGTGATATTTATACATTTATTTCTTAAGTGCTCTCTTTCATCTCATAATTTGTATTATTTCTACAGTCTCCAGAAAGAAAAACTCTATTTTATTGGTCCTTTCAGAGAGCTGAATAATGCCTGACTTCCTGCTACTAAATCTGCAACCATACACGCTTCCTTTCCCCTTAAAAAGAAGTCACAGTGGCCAGACCCATAGCTCTACCCTTGGCTTCGTTTGTAGTCTTCATATTTCTCCCTTTTGGTATTCAGTCCTTGACCTCTCCTTAATTTGGACCTTGAAAACTAAGTTGGCAGCCACAGATGTTTGACAGCTTTTCTCTCCCACACAAGGAAAGTCTGAGAGTTTATCTTCTTTTTTTCAGCGGAAGGCAGCAGAGCTACCAGGAAAAAAGGTGTTTTCCCTGTTATGTTCTGGATATAGTTATTCAAAATCTTGGAGATTTATTCTTACTATGTTTGATAAAAGATAAACAGGAATATAAACCAGTAAATAACTGGGATGAAAAAGAAACTACGGATTAATAGAAGGGTACATGATATGTTTCCTTGCATTCTTAGATACTGTCAAGAGTATAACTAGACACACACGATATGTGTATGCATGTTATGTACCACTATAATTCTTACTGCACAGGACAGTATGTTGGTTTTGCTTCCTCCCTGCATTTCTCCTTCATCCCCAGGAATGAGTTAGCCAGTAGCAAAACCGCCTGCACAAACTCACCCATGTGACAAGTCACCATTAAACCAGTTTCTGGCCTTCACTTGCTCCTGCATTCCCCACCACCAGTCCCAGTCCCCATCCCACCACACACACTTGAAAGTCTGCATTGCATCAGTAGAAGTTTGCTTCAAAAGGAGGAGCCAACGTACCTTAATGACCACTTGAAGTCATCTGAGTTTTACACACAGGAGGTTTACGACATGGGGATTTTCTAATGTGGGCATGGTCTGGACAGCATTAGTGTAACACAAGGCATTGCAGGGGGAGCAGATCCAGTTCCTGCAACGGGGATCAGGATAGATTTAAAGTATCAGTGTGAAGGCAGATTGTCTCCTTATCAGTCATAGAACTATAAATATTAATCTGATGTTGATTTAACAGCTATTTCTCCTGTTCTTGCTCTGCAGTAGCATCTTCAAGCATTGACGACAGAAACACTCAGAGTTTCTGAATTTCATATTACAGGAGTGGGTAAGATTTTCCAGGCTTGGGATTTCCTGATTAGCACTGATCCCTAACACCTCAGCTGTCTCGGAGAGCCTGGCGCTGGCTGCAAGAACAGAGGCATTTGGGACTTGCATGATCTGATGAGCTCCAGTGCTCTCAAGACGCAGGGAACGGGATTACAGACAACAGCTTGAGCAACATTCAAGGGGACAATGTGGGCTATTTGTCCTGCCTGTTTTCTTTCCTGAGTTGTCCACCTTTTTTTCTTTTTTTTTTTTTTGTTCCCTTTTTCTTTTAATATGCAGTATTTTTTATACCCTTGGGATGGGGGGAAAAAAATAGATATCTTTCTTACCTGTGGAGAATTTCATGTCAAAGTTCAGGATACTGTTTTCCTAGCACAGGTAAGGCAATAAGAAACTGTTACTATCCCCAACAGGGAACCAATATAACCTTCTGTCTAATACCTTCTGCCCTATAGCTATCACACTGGTGCTTGCAGCAGATAGAATGAGCATTAGGCTTTCCTGAGTTCAAAGCTGAACTCGCAGTCTCCCTGGCCCCTGCCAGCAGGCATGTCTGTCTTCATCTTCTTTCTCCAGTGTGATGTGAAATTAATGAGAACGGTTAATATTCTGGTCTTGACAAAGGGATCTGCACCCCCAGCCAACACACCTGTCTCCTGGCCTTGTAGGGTGATATATCCAGAATCAATTTTGCATCTTAGTGTCCAAACCACTGAAACAAACATAAAAAGGCAAGAGTCAAGAAACTGGATAAAAAAAGACTTCATTCTGTATTGGCCAAGAAATCCTTAATGCTTCATGTTATGCTTTAGAAAATCACTTTAGCCTAAGACTCACTTAGTGATTACAGTCCCATTTCAGCCCCAGATAGCCAAGTAAAGCTCTGATGGAAGGTTTAGAAAAGGCCTTTTAGCCACAGACAGGAAGATCAATCTGTTTAGTCTCAAAAGGGAGAGAGTGGGAGGCAACTTGATTACAGTGTCTTCACATGGGAAAGATAACGGGCACTTAAAAGAGATTCTTAATCTAAGAGAGAGGCTTAACAAAATGCTCGTGGCTAGAAGCTGAGTCCAGACCAGTTCCAATTAGAAATGACACACTTAAAAAGGGAATTTTTAAACAAAAGACACCTATTTAAGAGATTGTGACCACTGGGACAGTCTACTTGGAAAGGACAGAGTCTTCAAACCAAGACTGAATCCTTTCTGGGACGTGTCTTGCAGCCATCCTTTATGGAGCCCAAGACAGAAGCCTAGCTGGAATTTACCAAAATCTCACCCAGCAGCTCCTTCTGAGCTTAGCTAAGCCCCCAAAACAGTTCACTGAAAATATGAACTATCCCTTCCTAACAATGACAGTGCAGTGCTATTTTGGTCCAAGTCCACCAGGGCTTTAGCAGAGTTTGTGCCTTGAACCACCCTATCAAAACTATCCTTGAAATGAAGAGACCACCCAAAACAGCCAGTCCAATGCCTGTTTCATGCATTAATACCTTACCCCAGCTGGGTCTTGTCTGCTGTCATCCTTTTACGTGTACATTTGAACTGGAACAGAAGCTGCCTAGCATAGGAAAGTAATACATTTACAGACATCTATAGCACAGCTTTCCATACAACTCTCCTGCACCCACCATCCTGTAGACAGGAAAGCAAAAGTGGGTTTACTGGAATCATGCACAATGGACAGACCTGTATTTCACTCCATTTATGCACATTCATTCCTACTGTTTTAAATAGCAAGCCCTACTGGCCTTTCCCATACCAGCATCCATCGTTACTCAGTATGTAGAGAGATGCTACCACCAGTTACAGGGCTATAAAAGCTCTAGATGATCCAGAAGTGGTTCAACAGGAACCAACAGGGCTACATGGCTGTTTCTCCTGGCACATTTGTACCCAGCTTCTGCATATCAAAAAGAAAATAATACCATCTGTTCCCAGAAAAATGAAATGTCTGGCTCCAAAAACATAAATGCCACGAGGACACAAGATCTATAATACAACTGGTTCCCTCTCTGCAAGGGTTTCAAAGGAAACAGTTTGCTCACTGACCAGCATCAGATCCCATTAGTGATTCTGAAGTACGGTGCTGTTTGATTTATTTATCAAAGCTGATATTTTCAAGAGTTTAAAGGAAACGTGGTCATCTAGGAGGGAAGGGGGACAGAGACAGAGAGGTGCAGCACAAAAAGCTCTCATCTAGAATGGTCTTTTCAAAAAGTTGAAGTTCCATGAACTATTTCTTTAAGAAGTCCCCAAACAGTTTTACTGAAACTGTTACAGACTTCCCTACCCAAAACCTAGGGTAGAGCACCAAACACACAGGTGTAGAGGGGTTTGTACACACATGCAACCCGCTGCAAGCAACGCAGAAGACTTTACCAAGCACTTGCCTGCGGTTTTAACCTGGCAGCCCTCCCTTGCTTGCTCCTCTGTCTTTTCAGGAGAGAACACATACCTGTGTGGGGAAAAAAATACTTTAAATATCACCCCATAGCCTGGAAAAGACAGAGCACAATTTTCCATCCCAGGGAGTTTCTAACTGGCACCTGAGCTGGCAAACACATTTCCACAGGAGTTTGTGGAGAAGAGCAACATGCTACACCGGCAGTGAGCAGGGTGGACCTGCCTGCTGCTGGCTGGCGCTTGGTCCGTGCACTGGAGCCCCATTCCTCTTCTCAGCTGCAGTGAACTCCGCCAACATACCTGCAGCTGCTAAAATTAGCATGGGATAAAGTCTACTGTATTTTGAACAATTTGCTGCCCTCTGTAGCCCAAGCAGAGCTTTATTCAATCCATGGCAGGAACATTACTGGTTTTAACTGTATCCCTCCATGGACCCTTAGAAGTGTTGGCCTAAGTCAGCATGAGAAAAAGGCAGCGATGACAGGTCCAACTGGGTAAGCAACAAGGTCACCCTGCCAAGCAAGTGTCGTCACCGGGGGAGTCATCCCAAGGGTTTCCCATCAGGAAGGAAGCACTCACTAAAAGTCAATCATCAAACTTCATAGGAACCACCCTGCAGTTAAAAAGGGGACAAACATGGCCTGGGGCAATCTGGCATGCTGCTCATGTTTCTAGCGGCTCTGCTGTGTCTGTAAGCTATAGGAATTCAAAGCTGCGATAGAAATCTGAAAAGTCTGTGCAAAACTGAAAAAACCCACACCAGCCTGAGCAGAGACCTCCAGAGAGGCACAACTCTTTAGCATACTTTAACTCATCTGCAGATATGACACTTCCTTTGTCAGGCTCAAGCTGCTTGCCTGCCATGTTTCTCTCCAGTGAGTTAACCAGAAAAAAGGAGCTCAGCCCATCGACTGGGCTCTGCGGAAACCTGCTGAGCCCCCGGGGACTGAGGAGGGCTGAGGTTTGGAGACCAGAAGGGCTGAGCCACAGGGTCCCACCAGCCAGTTGCAGGCATGACACGTAAATAAATGGCTGGCAGTATGATCAGGAGATCAAGGACCTCCTTGCCTCTGATGGCACATGTCCCCAGTACTTAGAGTATTCATGGAAGAGGGAACACAGCTCAAAACAAACTAAAGCTCCTATTTTCACAGCCCCACTATCCCGAAGCAATTTCCCCCTCTTCCCTCCCAACCCACTGCCTTTATTAAAACTAACCACAAAGCTTCCGACAGGGAAAAAAAAGCTCTTTCACTGCAAACTGATGAAGTTTACAGCCAGGTTTTTCCCTAAAGAAAACAGTTTCTGCTTTTCAGCCTTCCCCAATTACGTTGGTACAATGCATTTCTCAAGGTGACAGGTGCTCTGGGTTTCATGTAACCTAAATAAAGTCTGCAGGTAGATGTAGCCCTCCAGTGGTGAAAATAAAGACACACAGCTATGCATTTTTTCTGCGTGTGCATAGGAAACAGAATTATCGTAATGGGCAATGATTGCTTCTTCTTTTCTCTCCTGACGGCATTTGGAAGTGCCAATGCACAGAAGATACTAAATCCACCCCTGGCTTTGAGTGGACACGTGGGCTCCATCCCACAAGGACCATAGTTCAGGGCTTGAGGACAGACAGAAGTAAGCACAAAGCTGAGCCATGTGAAGCTCTCAGAGGAGCAAGGCTTCTCCTTGCACACCCTCACCTGACCCAGCAGGGTGTCCTTCTGCCAAGGAGCCCCTCAGACCAAATGCATGATGTGCCATGCCCTGACAATCAGGGCACCCTCCCATCCTAACTGAGGCCCAATCCTGCCTGTTCAGTCTCTTGGCATCCTGGTAATGCCCAAACCACCAAGCTCACATTGGACACCGCCTTTAAGGTACTTCATGCTCAGTCCCAATCCCTAGAAGATATCACTGCCATTTCACCATAATTGCAGTTGGTCTCCCATCACATTTACATTGAAACAGAGCCAGTATTGATGCGCAGACAACAGACCCGGGAGATGTTGGTCATCCAGGGGCATTTCCCCCACTGTGTGAACTAATTCTTATCTGCACAGAGTAGGGATTATTTGCTGCTACTTCAGGTCCTTCAAGAAGCGAAAGGAGGAGCGGCAGGACACAGGCCCAGGACAGAGAACTTCAATCACACCCTGTGGCTCTGGCTACCACTGTTTTACTTGATGTGAGCACCTGGGTCATGTTCCTGTCCACTCTTTTGAGATCAGAGCATGAAGAGGGTCTCCTGTGAACAAGTCAGACCAGATCCTTGCATTTTGTTATGCTCATATCAGACCTCTGCAGTGGTCAACAACCAGCACACACCTACTTAAGAGAGCAGAGGAGAAAGAGTTTACACCAAACTAGCAATATTTGGACACTGACGGGGTCCAAACACTAAGGAAAAACTCAAAACGAAGTTGCAAAACAGGTCCAGAGGGAGTCTTAGTTTGGCGTTGTCTGTCCACGGGCAATGGGGTCCTTTGAGCCCAGACCCAGAAAGCACCCATCACTGCACCCATACCTGAATTCTCCCGGCCTAGTTTTACACACAGCTCTATTAACAGCTATTTTCCAGCAATCCTTCAATATAGCAGTGCCATCTTCAGGCAAAAACGCTGCCCTGCACGCCTCTGCTGGGGCTAGAGACCAGCCAGGGAGCGAGGGCAAGGCATGCTGCAGGGCCAACTCAAGTCCTCAGAGGCATCAGTATTTAACTTACTGTTTCCCTATGTTAGCTGCAGCTTGCCTTCACTTTCCAGCTGATCTCCAGCCTTGAGAACTATGAATGTTGGGACTATGTGAACTTTTTTAACCTTATGACATGTCTCCCTCCCAATGCTCATGGCATCATTGATTTTTTATCCGAAGTGGAACCAAAGCAGACACTGCCAAGCTGCTCCATCAGCCTGTGGTCACTACTTCACTCAGACCCATGTCTGAAGACACAAATTACCAGGTAAAACAACCACACGTGAAAAGTAATTACTTGGTAGCAAGTGCAAGGCTCCTGTGAGCTGAGACCTTCCATCTCTCCCAGCCCAGATTTTTGTTCTAATGCAGATACTCCCACAAAACCCTTTCCATTCTGCAGCCCATGTGTCTGAGCAGCAACCAGAGACAGGCTGTGGCTCTCCTCCAGAGCAGACATGTCTTCACCTCAGCTACCTGCATATGGACCGGTGTCCATCGGCCATAGACACAAAATTGCAGAAAAATAACTATTTACACTAATGTTGTAAGCAAGGGGCACATCTCATTGGGATCATCAGTAATGATGCTCTGATTCCATGATGCAAAGGCTGCAGGTGTTGGAGTGTATCGCCCTCTAGACCTCACCATGCAGGACTTGGATTAATACGTGCTACCGAAATGCAGGATGTTTAAGTCCTTATGCACTGTCACAGTGGGCGCATTCACACAGTCCCACCCTGTGACACCATGCACCTACTAAACCCTGAGGTTTCCCTGGATGACACCACCTCAAGCTGCAAACTCTGCCTGCACTGCAGAGCTTTGGGAGACACCCTTGCTGCCTGGAGCATGGTGTAACCGGCCTTTGGGAACGCTCTCTGGGCATAACACTAATGATCCCAGCTGTGTATAGGGATATGCTGCAAAACTCCTGTGGCTGCCCCGGCATCCTAGCGAGGGTTGTGGGCTCACCAGATACCCAGATCGTGCTGCAAGCAGTGGACACTCATGCTGGACGGCGCTGTAGGGGGTGGTGTAATGGGATGGTCTCAGCACAGCTGAAATGTGTGCGTGGTCCTGAGCCTCAAAGGATAATGTGGGAGGGTAAACAGGAGATTCAGGCACCTTACAGGGAGAAAGACCTTTACCTCCCCAGCCATCCTTCCTTTTCCCTGACAGCAGATGTTACACACAACCCGTCTTGCTGCAAATTGACAACAATTTCCACTAAGCAGTTTGTTTCAGGAAAAGGCACCTTCCACCGGTAAGAGCTAAAATTTGGCACCATTCAACCCAGCTGGGGATAATTTACCATTAGTGCCACATCACCCTGCGGGCAGCAAGGTGGCGTAGACTGTCCCGCTGTGCTAGAAAAGCCAGGAGGTTGCAATGCTCTGCAGCACACTTCAGCCAGGAGCTCAAAGCACCACCTAGTTTGGCGAACAGCGCTGCTTATCTTAGGGCCCGAATTAATTAAGCCCTGAAATGCGTGGAGTGTGGGATGTAATGGTGAATTACAGCTTTCAGCTGGATTCCCTGGGTCCTGCGCCAGCTGCTCCACAAGTCTGGGCTGGCAATGCAGAGGTGCAGCTGCTTCAATTCAAACTGACTGCAAATGGCCATAAAGAGCAAAAAAGAAAATACAGATGAGAGCAAAGCAAGCCCATGGTGGTCTGGCCACAATGCTTTCACCACCTCCTTTAGCAGCAGAGGAATTGGCATAGAGGACCCTGCCTTCAGCCTGCAGCAGAATTTGCCTTGTGACAGGATGATTCCCAGGGCTTTGAAAATATCCATGGTGGGAAAGTATTTGCATGGGTTGGACAACATAGTGTGGCTGCACTGGGAAGCGAGAAGCTGCTACTCTGCCTTTTATTTCCACACCAAAGCAGTTTTCTCCAAGATTGGACCAAGTCCAAGGCTCAGCATCTCCTGTCACTGTAGTGCAGCCTCATAGGTAGCAGCCTACCTACCCAGGATCTAGGAAGAATTTTGGCCACCTGAATACATCTCTCTACGCCAGGGATATACCACCCCAGAGGCCCTTGGCAGTTCACACATAATATGGGGAGCAAACAGGACAAACCGGCAGACATGCAACCTACCTCTTTTAAGCAGCCCATTCCTGTAAGTCATGCACGTACCCATGCCAAGGTCTAGGTATTGCTTTTTGGTTTAAGAGAGGAGAGGTTCAGAGATGGGTAAAGGGCTGTGTCTGATGAAGAACATCTCAGGATCTGGGTGGTGGCTGTTTAATGCTGGTTAACATGACATTCAAACAAGGTACGTAGGGGACGCCGGATTGGTGGTTTCAGAGCCATCCTCAGGTTGACAACAGGCAGCTGCTCTCTCCTAATGCAGCATCATCGGAAGCGGTGACCGATTTACTGCTGTGCCTATGGCAGCTGGTTGCAATGCTCAGGTCCTTAAAAAAGCTAGGCCTGCAGCCCTCAGATGGTACCCAAACCCTGGCTGGAGGTGGGTACTGAAGTACCCAGTCCTGGAAGATGTTTTCCTGTGGCTGCTTTGAGAGGCTCCTCTGCGGTGGGGAAAGTTCCTCTTTTCATAAATAGTTCTCATTTTCAGTATCCCTAAAATGTTTTCAAGGTTTTGTTTCAGTTTCTTCAGGAAAAAGAATCCAAAAGGAAAGCCCTGAGGATGAGGGAGAGGGAGATATTTTCATTATAGCCAGTATTTTTGGTAAAAATTCCCATTTTCCTGAACTGCTCCAGTAACTACCTATTTTATCTTTCATCCTTCTGCAGCATCTGGAAGGTACCCTGCAGAACATCATTAGGAGATTGGTTCCTTGCACGTCTTTAGATAAAGTAAATAAACAAAGAAAAGGAGAAGGGTCTTGCAAGCCCACAGGCAAATTGGGATGCAAATGATGGCATCCAGGCAGGACAAGTGAATGCCAGGGTTTGCAGGGCATCCAGAGGAGTTGCCTCAGCTCTGCACATCAGATGAGCCCAGGTTCATCCCAGGGATCAAGGTCTCTCAAAGAACCTGTGGGTTCAAAATTTTTCAGGGGATTGATGGCATTATAAAACTTTCTTTAGTAACTTTACTTGTTAACCAAACAGCATATATTCAATGAGAGTCCATCTGGTTCAATAGAAATAGATCTTTATTAATAACATGCACATCATATGTATATTTAAAATACATATACATTTTTCTACTATTCACTTTAGAAAACAATTTCATAAAAACCTTTAATCAGGTCCCAAGTAATTTTAAACATTAAAAAGCCATTTTTTGTTATAGAATCAGTAGGTATTATTCCAATTAAGTGGTGTATAATCACCATGTAGTTAACATAATGCAGGCTCATGCATTTCAATAGAAATAGGTGTTCCCTTTTCTGCTTTGTTAATCATGTCAAATATATGATGATATACTTGACACCACCTGCCACAGTTATTATATGCAATTGTGATTCCCTGCTGAGAGCGCGCTGTACAGATGGCATTTAAAAGCTGGAGACAACTTTTTTACAACTTTCTGAGTTCTCATGAGGGGCATCTGGCATTGTAGGTAACCCAGAACCCAGTTACAACAGAAACCAGAAAAACAGAATTTCATGAACGGTGAAGAGGAAAGCAGTCTAAAAAAGAAGAGAAGAGTGAATTGCCATATCCACTCTGTTTTCATTGCAAACTGAGGTCAGGGTCATGTTTCCCAAGGCCCTGCCAAGTACCGAACTGGATCTGTATAGAGTGCACGGAGTTATCAGCTATACACGGTTTGCAGATTTACAGAACATATACAAAGGCTCATATGAGGATGGGACTTTAAGGCACGATAGTCCATATACTCAACACATTCATCGAAAACAAAAGTTCAATTTACAGTGCAATATAAATGTATTCAAGAACTCAAGCGGCAGCTCGATAATCACTTTCACCAATAATTAGGCAATTGAGGAGCACTTCTGTGGTGCACAGCAGCCCCAGCCCTGCACACACTCATAGACATGCTGAGTGTCAAGTACACGAGGAGCCTCTCTGGCTTCGGCAAGAGGATCTGTGCAAAGAAACCTAGATGACAACAGAAGCGTTTACAGGGTCAGGGCCCTAAAATTTTGGGGTGTCTGCACCAGGACACACAGGCAGAGATGCTGCCCCGCTGAGCCAGGCTGCCTCCCAGCATCTGTACCCCTCTTGCCTTCAGCCACAGCTCGTGCAGCTCCAGAAGCTGACCCCACGCATGCACCCACGCACCCACGCCGTGCCTTTCACAGAGCCACCACTGCCCCTTCTGCATCCAGGATCAGGCCCGGCATTTGCAGCCAGTTAGGGAAAAGCTGCACAAAGAAAACTTGACTCATTGAAACACTAATTACAGTCAAGTGTGCTGCTATTCCGAGACGAAAATGAATTGTCCTAAGCCAGTCACTTTCCAAATCGTTACCAAGTCTGTCCTTGTCACCCAGCTCATCTATATTTGCTCTGATGAATATACTATCTCCAAGGCAACCAAGTCAAAGGGAAGGAAGGACTTTCTTTACATCCAGTGCAAACATAGCCCATATGTGGGAGTTCCTACTGCAGTCATAATAAAATATATATATCTATCGCTGAAAGTTGACCACCTACAGACAGATTCACACATCAGAAGCCAGAACAGCTGAATTGTAGCTACAAACCCAAAAAAGAAAAATCACCGTATGTAGCTGTATTAAAATGCTGGTACCCAGTAACTTGGTAACTAAACGTTAAAATCAGTATATAATTCAAAAAGTGTCAAATTAAATGTTTTTAGAGTAACTTGCAATGTTATTGCACCTTTGTACTTCTTTATCACCCCATAACTATGGTTTTTAAGCACTAAAGTAGAATATTTCAGACCCACTTTTCAACAGCACAAATCACTGCGCAAAGCAGAAGACAGTAATAACTTGAGCAGACCTAAAATATTTGGAATTGTGGACCTTTGATTCAATTTCATATCAAAAAGCCAGCCATAAAAAACCAATTTGTTTTCTAGAAAGAAATAATCTATTTTAACAGCTCCTAGAACAAGTAGAAATAAAAAAATCAGACAATGTTTTTTGTTCAAGAAAACAACATATGAGAAAAACATGAGTAAAATATCATCATCTTTCACAGGTAGCCCAAGGAGCTTTGTTATCTGATCCAGATTTTTGTCTATCTGTTCAGTTAATGTAACACCTTATCAGAGAAGCTTTCAATGGGCAAGAAAGTATCTGCCCCTTCCAGCAGGCAAGGAAGTTACTCTTCAAAGATGAATCCAACAGGGGCAATGGGTTTTTTCAGGTGAGGTTAAAGGCTTTAATCCTACTGAGCTTTTTCATTCCACTGAAACATTATTAATTTTACATAAAAAGTGTTGTTTTTTTCAGGCCAGAACCATCCTCTGAATATAACAAAGTAGGTCGGCGGGAGAAAAAAAAAAAACATTTTAGCATTTCATGTAGCTGCTAGATCATGATGAATTCAGGCAAAAATGGACAGGAAGAAAAAAAATGCATAAATCAGATCACTTCAGAGTGGAAAATTACATAGTTTGAAAATTCAGAAGACAGAAGTAATTTTCCTTTACCACCTATCGGTCTTCTAATGTCCCTACCCCAGCCCCTTGGTCCGCATTAGGCACACAAGGTGCCAGCAGAGGCCAGAGAGATCCTCGGCGGATAATGGCACCTCTCACAACAGCCATCACACCACCAGCCCACAGCCCACACAGCAGATGGCTTTCACTGCCAGCTTTCACCGGTGGTATTAGGGCTGTTCCACACACCTGATAATTAGCCTGGCCTTTCTCAGCAGGCCCCTGTCGAGATGGGCACAGCTGCTTTTAGCTGGAAATTTCTCAAACTATGCCAAATACGAGCTTAATTGTTCACATGAAGTTGGGCTAGTGCAAGCCCAGAGGCAGTAGGAATATAACCACATGTAGCCAAGCAGTTCTGACACCAATTTACACTGACCAAGGGTTTAAAGACACCCTTCTGTAAGAGACAAGTAAGTATGCCTTGTCTCAAAATAAAAACAAAAACCTAAACATTCAACATGAGTAACAGCACCTCCCAAACAGCCCTGCCCTGTTTTTCCAGCCTTCACACCATATCTGTGCTGTTGATGTTCTCCAGTTTGTAGGTTATCCTTGTTTTGAATTAGACTGTTACATTTTTTTTTTTTCATTTAAAAAAAATCTGGATTTCACTGCTTCCTTCTGTCTCCTAAGCCTGTACTGGCTTCTAACTACTGATATCAGAGTTAACTTTGCTCTTCACACCTCCTGCTCTTGCCTTTCTGTCTTTTCTCCTGCACTAACCCTTGCCTGAGAGCTGCAATGATATATGCAACACACACGACCAGGGTGCTCTAAGTGGGGTTGCAGGAGGAATCCTACATGAAGCATGTCCCTGGCAAGCAATGGAATTTGTTCATAGTGTATAATGCTTCAGAAATAGCATCAGCCACATCTGCAGGAGCAAAGCCTTTCAAAATAAAAAATTAGGTTCTTAGATACATATCTACCTCCAGCTGAGTGTACACTATTATTTACTTTGCTTTTAAGCTTTAAAGTGGTGACAGACAGCGAGGCAAAGCCGGTTTCTTCACTCTTAGGACTTTGACCAGCTTTGGATCACATATATTTGTTCAGCAATTCTGGGACGCAAGTCACCCGCAGGTGAACTGCGGATGTATGAGTATCGGGTAGTTTACAGGCTCGTTAATCACATTTCCCCAGGTTATAGTGCAATCTTTGCTTTTGACCCCATTGCTGGAGCGTCATCTTTTCCCTTATATTACTCTTTGGTATTTTCTTGACATAGCTTTTGCAGCTATAAAACTTTCCACTTGCAGTCATCAATTTGCTGAACATCTCTCATGTCATAGCTTGCGAAATATATTTTTACATATTCTAAGGTTAATTTCCAGATTGAAATTAGACATTTCACTGAACCTGAAACACTGTTACTAATGCTGAGCTGTTTCATCAGGAGAACCTCTGAGGTTTTAGTAGCATCTGTCCGATACATTCATTCTCTATCTATAAGAGTTATCATTGTTTTTCTGTCTTTTATATTCCACATGAAAAGAAATTACTGTCTATTCCCTAGCACCAATGTGAACCTCTGGCCAAACAGCAAATTCGCATGCAAAGAAGTATCAGGGAAACAGCTAGGGAACGAATCAAATGAAGTTAAGGAAACACTGATGACGGGCTGAAGAAACAATCTTTCCTGTGAGTCATTCTGGTTTGTATTAAAATAGCAAAGCAGATACCAGCTAAGAGATAATATAAGTAAAAGGTGAATGCAATTATTTTTTAAAAAAAACCAAACCCTTGCAAATCTCAGTATAGAGTGTCTTGTAAGTAGCAAGCGAGTTAAGTCAATGAAAATCCTAAGCAAAAGGCTGTGTCGAAAATCCTAAGCAAAAGGCTGTTTCCTTTGGCACTGACTCCTTCGTGATCAAAGCATTTCTCAAAGAAACTTTCTCTCTATACTTTTACAGTAAATAACTTGCATTTTACTTCTCACTCTCAGACTATTCCACTGCTTTAGGGGCTCCCCTTCCACTGGGGATGGCATAATTTAACTGCAAAGTGACTTTGAATGTCTGTATCTACACACAGATGACTTAAATGCAGCTTTGTTTCTACAAAACATATTGCGCACAGTCTCTGTGGATAAGGACCTCCGTATTGCACCAGCTCTGTGTGTACCTCAAGGTACTTCATAATCAGGGGGTTAACAGCGGGGACTGCAGAGCATTATTCAAAGTACCTTCCACTTAGCTCTGAACGCATCCGCCTTTGATCACAAGTATATCTGCAATTAGTGCCTCATCTTAACATCTCAATAAGCAGTTCAAGCATTCAGAAACAAACATCAGTGGGTCTAACAGCTACTTTAATTCATTTTATAAATAAGCAATTGAGAATTTTGCTCCAAGTGGCTGCTTGCGTAGCCCATTCCGTAAACGGCGTTCTCTGCAGAGTAAGGCACGATGCGATACGAATGCAGCTCTTCATAATAGAGTGACTGGGAACAGCACTCCTGTACCATAAACTTCAGCCGTTTTCGTGCGTCAGAGTAAGCAGTCTTATAACAGGGAGCTTCCTTAAAGTATTCATAGCTCTCCCTCTCTGTCTCTAGGTGAATCTTCCTCAACAGATTGTTAATTAATACAGACCTACGGAGATAGGCTTCAGGGTCATCCAGGAAACGGAGTTTCTGGAGAGAAAGTTTTAGAATACAAGTCCGGTCCTCGGGTAGTATCAGGTGCTGGGGAGTAAAGAGGAAGCAAACGGGTCTTTAGCATGGAGGAGTGAAACCAGGGAGGATGGGGTCTGGAATGAGAGTGCTACTCACTTTTGGACAATACTCATGGTAATCTTGATGTAAATGTTCTTCTTCTGCATATTTTCTCTTAAAGTAGGCTACTTTCGACGTCGTTAATGTCTTTGGTAGGCCCCGATCAGATCAGCTCTGCACAAAACAAGAACAAAAAGAGGCTCAGTAACGCTTGCTGCCATGCTGGCTGTACCATCACGGCCCAGGGTGCGTAGGGGAAAGAGGAGGTGCAGAGGTGGGACGCAGCCAGGACAACACTCAGCCTCAACCCACTAGCTGCAGCCCTCACCCCACTGGTCAAAAATCTGGGAGTCTGGCAAATGTGAAGGCATTTCCAAGGCACTGCCCTGACAGCACAGCGAGCCCTGCTGTGGAGTGACAACTACAGCACTGGACACACGCTGCCACTGCTGGGCAGGGTCTCCAGGTCCTACAAACCAAGCGGGGTACCCCCGGCCAGCCACAGCCTCGCAGAGCAAGGCGAGAGAGATGCCCAAGCCAGGAAGGTCTCCATGTGCTGCAGGAAGGACCAGGACTGGACCACCTGTCTGCAGAACAGGGGTCCCTGCACCACACTGGAGTGCGTGTGGGACAAGGGATGCACTATAATTTCCACACACCATGCACAGAGCTCCATGGCTTCCCTGGAAAACCAATACAGAGCATATTCACTAGATGGTAGTGTCGACCCAGAGCAGGAGAGAGCCAGCTGGGTGGGAGGGTGAAGGAGCTGGTTTGATCTCTGCGTGGCTTCAGTTTTTCAGGGCACACAGGACAAACACTCAGCCTTTGGGCTAAGAGAAGGGACTATTGGGCTTCTGTCCTGTGACAAGAGCCTAGTGGGGGTCTGCTCCCTCAGAGCAGAGCCCTGCAAAGGACCAGGACTCTCTGCACACCCGCAGCTGGGCCTGGCTGGCTGCTCCGAGTTCATTCATCTCTATGGAAAGGTGACATGGTGCTAATTCAGCATCTTAATGAGAAACATAACTTTGGTGGTATTCAGTCTGGCGAACACTGGGTCCCTGTGGGAGCCAGGACTGGATTCTGCTTTTCAATACGAGGAGGCATGTGCATTTGCGGGTGGTATCACCACCTCCCAAACCCTCTCTTTTGTAAGAAATTTCTGTTGTTTGCACTATTTTTAAAAAACTTATTATGCTGACGTTTAAAGGCAGTCCAGGGAAAGAAAGTATCCGGGGTCACTTTTTAGAGTAACTCAAAGTCGGGTCCTAGGGGATACATTTTCTTCCCCAAATTGAGATCTCCTTATGGGGGCATTTGAAACTTAGGTTTAGTGGGAAATAAAGGACTTGGTTCTGGACTGCTTCTCTGCCACAGTAGAAAAGCCATAAGATATTGCACAGCTAAAACACAGACCTCATGTCACTGGAAGGATCCTGCCATGGGGCATGGGGGCCTCCTCGAGTCTTAGTTGTGGGTGGGAGTGAAAAGATACCCATGCAACTATTGAAGGGTCTGGTGCCACCTCTCCTTCACTGGCAAGAAGGAGTAATGTGCTCTCCTTTGCTTCCTCTACATCAAAAACCCAGGGGAAGGGACTGCAGAGGAAATCCCCTCATAAGAGATCCTTCTTGTGTTTTCTTCCTGAATTTCAAGTCTGTGAGGATCAAGATTCCCCACAAAAGATGTTACAAATCTGGGCAGAAAACTCTTGACTGGTGGATTAACACCTCATTTGGAGCCAAGACTCCCAGCCCTGCTCTGGGACCCAGCCTGACACAGAGCGCTTGCAACAGCAGCATCTCCCCAGGAGGGCTCAGAGAGGGACCATCGCTCTTGCAGTGGGGCAACACTGTATTTAAGTCAACCTGGATGGCTGCACACACCAGAGATGCTCCCTGCACCAACCTCAGCTCTCAAGGGCAAGGGTACGGCTGCGCTCTTCACAGCTCTGTTAGCACTGAGTAGCTGTAAACACTGGTTTAAATTTGTATGCAGCAACTTCCACTGCTAGCAGGTTTTATCCTAGTATTTGAGTTACACTGGAGCCTTGACATCCTGGACATTTAATTATTCTGATCGTGGGTTCTGATAGGTTAAAACCCCAGTTCTCCTAAGTTAAAACCCCACTGCTGTGTTATCTGAGAGCAACCATAAATGCATTTATCCTCCGAGCGCCATGGGATGGGAGAACATTACAGTTTTCCTCACACCACTCCGAGGAAGACAAAGGTACAGAAAGATGAAGTGACATTCCCGTGGCCACCCAGGCTGTCAGGGATGGGAAAGGAGCCAAACCCAGCATACAGGTTGATGAGCCAGCCATGGGCCCATCCTTCCCCTTCAAGCCAAGCCTCTAAATGCTAAAACTTGCTGCCTAGCGGTTTTCAGTGAAAAGGCTGGAAGCACAAACCTAGCACTGCGAGCAGAAAATTAGCCCGAGTGCAGGGGCAGAACAGACAACCCCAGCATGCAGAGCATTGCAGCTCAGCCCTGCAGCTCCGCTGGCTCCGTGCAAACCCCTCCTTTGCTGCTCCTGGCCACAGGAATCCCTTTCCCTGCACTGGAGACAGAGGGTGACAGTGGGACATTCAGCATCCCTTGAGCACGGCTGGTCCTGCAAATACCAGAAAACAGCAGGAAATCAGGACAAGGCAAGGAGCTGTGGGAGCGCTGGCACCCTGGCCCTGGGAGGGAGGGAGGGAGGGAGGGAAGGTGGGCTGCATTTTAGCACGTGCCATGGGCTGCGGCTGATGCTGACTGGCAGAAGCAGATGGAAAGAATTGTATTTTGCAGAGGAACACATACAACCATCCTGGTAGTGGGTACATCGAGCATCCATCTGGCACCCTCCTTCTGGGGTCACGTTCAGCACCAGCCTGGGACGTTCCCTTGGGTGCCAGGTCGTTGGCTGGATTTAAAATTCCTGTATTTAAAATTCCAGCTTCACCCCCTTTCAACAGCATCAGACAAAGTGGCACAGTCATAACAACCTCCATAACCTGCTTTAGTAGCAAGGAAGGGAAATAACCAGAAAACGAACACCAAGGGCACCTCTGGGCTGTAAGGTTGGTTTTAAATGTGTTCCCACTTGTAAGTGGAAGGTTACACTCTAAGAGCAAAGCAGCCACAAGCTGCTTGACACCAGACTAGCTGTTAGCAAATTCCAGCAATTCCAAATCTGCAGGGCCCAGGGCACCCATTTCCCCAGCCCAGCAGCTCGACGGGTTGTCACAGGAGGCTCAACTTCTACCTCCTCACTCCAGGAGGGAAGAGGTACTGCCTGCACGCCTGCAGTCACAGGACAAAAAAATGAACTGAAGGCAAGCAAGTCCCATTGCAGGGCTGCTCCACAGAAGCCCAAGGTCTGCTTTTGTGCTCAGGGTAGCTGCCATCCCCCCACCACCCACTTCATCGTCACTGTCATCTTTTGTGGCTGCTGGTGATGTCCACACATCTGTCTGCAGATGCAGGAGAATGAGAGCATGACCTGCACTGTGCCCTCGACACCAGCGCCGATGCTGAAGCCTACAAGGGGCACTTTTCCCTGCAGGAGCCTTGCAAGGACCAAGCCTTTCTCTAATACTTAGCTTGAAAGTCAGAGCAAAGTGGGTCTGTACGTGCCTAAGAGCTGCTTGGCCAGGGTTACAGGCATACAAGGCTGTAGTAATGCCGCAGTGAATCAGACCCTTAGTGTTTTGTTTAAATATAAACATATTGAATCAGTGCTTTTTGTGTAGAAGGCTATTCTCGTGAGCCAAGTGTTTTGACAGTTACAGCAAGGTGGTATGAGTCACTGCCTCTGCCTCAGTCAAGCTCAGAGACAGATACATCTTAATCACATTACATTTTTTCTGCGCTACACCACAAGTCAAGGCACAGGGCCAAATCTCCCCACGGGGACTAACCAGCATAGTGCTAAGTCCTGAGTGTGAGGTTTGTCCTTCCAGCCTGGATGAACCTCGGACAAGCGCATTCATCATCCCGCCAGTGTTCAGCTGCGAGCCCTCTCCTCATCACCAAGGACTCGGTAAAATTTGCAACAGCAAGCAGTGCCGCCAGGGCTCAGGAGCCACAAAGCAGGGGCTGTCTGCTCACGCTGGCCAGTGTTTACACCCCGCCGGTGCATGCCTGCTCTGAATGCACGGCACATCGGAGCACAGCGGCTGTAGCTGCCATTAACGCTAATGGAAGTTTGAAGCATAAATCCCACACGCGGCAGTGAGGGAATAGATGCCTCTGTCTCAAGCCTGGAACTCTCAAATGCAGCTTCACAAGGGCTTTAATTGTACTTTCAAAAGAGCAAAATGTGCCTGTTCCTATTTATTTCTCCAGGAATAATTACAGTGCTCTATGGCGTGGTACCCACAGAGTTATTAGGCATGTTTGGACAGAAGGTTATCTTATCTAAATTAGATTGGAAATAGATTTATAACATGGCAACTTCACAGTTGAACTGCAAATTGCAAGAAATTCTCTTCATCTGGCCCCTGTGCTCCCGCATCACCCCAGTGACAGGAGCCCCTCTTCGGCACAAATTAGTGCCGGGTGATTTCCACAGGGCTGCAAGCTAGCCCAGGCAGGAGGCAAGACGGGATTTAACAAATGATGGAGCAGCCAGGAAAAAAAGCCAAAGCTTGTGCTTTTCCATCTCAGGCAAAGGAGGGGATCTGCAAGCCCTGGGTCTGCACAGCAGCTTTGCCCCAGAGCTCGTACGTGAGACCTTGGGAGCATCCCCACACCTGCCTGTGCCTCCACCACTCCTACCTTTCCTCAGGAAGGAAATTCATCCTGCCTGTTCAGTGCTGCAGTGAAAGGGGTTGTACAAGCAGGTGCTGTTGGTTTGTTGATGCAGATGTCTGCAGGGGGTAAGCACAGAGGCTCGCTGGCCGAGCCAGACCTGCCGACACTGCGCACGGAAGGAGGTGAGTAAAATGTGCCGGTGCCCTGCAGGGATTCCTATCGCAGTGTAAGGGAAGCTAATCAATATGCAAGCTAAAGCTGGCTGAGACGGAAACCATGTCTGAGCATCTCTTGCATGCACAAATAGAAAACCTGAGGCTTCTAAGCAGACAGAAATTGGCATTTATTATCAGCAGGAGACGTGACTTTGACATGGCAGGAAATATCATCACGTCCTTGCGACTGCTGTCAAACCGCAGTGATAAACTCTCCTGTCTCTAACCTTAGCAGCACTTGCAATTAGGGAGTGCTCAGCTGAAACCCTCCTCTGATTTCATGTGCTACGCTGCTGCATTTCCCCTCTTCAGGGGCAGGAAAAGCAGTGGTCCCACTAGGGGATTCCCAGTTGATAATGCAAAGCTACCAGACCGCAGGCAGATGAACATGTGGATAAAAAACACATGCCAGCTCCAGGATTTCACATGGACTGCCGATCGATTGCAGTCCTTCCGGAGTATCGGGTCTTATTCCTTGCTCAGGCAGAGAGAGCCCCCTTTAATTGACCTGCAGAAAGGTGGGGACCCACAGCGGTGCTCTTGTCTGCTGGCTGGAGCTGCTGGCTTTGCACTTTAAAAGTGCCTTTCTTTTAGTTTGCTAATTGCTTTGCAGTTCTCCCTAATTGTGGATTGTCCCTGGACACACCTGTGCAAGGCACAAGCATCTGAATAGCTCTCATGAGTGCATAAAGAGACGAGACTTAATGACTGAGTGACTATTCCTGTCTTGTTCCTCGTAGTCCCACTGCTTTTATCAATAGAATAAAATCTTATTTCCAGCTTCACCCTCTTTCAACACTAATCCAAGTAATTTCCCTCACTCTGAAGGCAAGCCCAACTAGTTGAAGTCTGCAAACTTGTCAGTTACCTGAGGATGTGGAGTCAATCTGCCAAGGGTCTTTCTGGGATAATCTCAGCAGTTCTGGTAAGATTTCCTCCTCGCACGGGCTCAGCGAGCATTTCTGGCAGCACAGCACTGCTGAACGGTTACCTGCCATGGTGGATCAAGGACAAACACACATGGTTCAGGTGGCAAAGTCAGAACACACATGGCAAGTAGCTGGACTGGCTATTTCAGCAGCCCCACAGGACTTAATAACAGGAAAAACAAGAGTCCTGATGTCACCTCCAATTCTCTAACTTTGACCTTGCTTCTTGGACTCCCTTTCAAACATCAGGAAAGTAAAATAAAACATTAAGAAAAATCATTTCAGTCTCTCAGTGGCATAGCTGTAATCTTCTCAGAGCAAATGCTGCAAAAATACAGCTTGCTTCTCTAAATAGCCGGAAGTTTCCTGAGCTAGAACATGATTACTGCCCCGAACACCACCTTTTAAAATGGCATTTTATTTTCTCCATTAATTCTTGTCAGCCTCAGAGAAAAGCTAGAGGGGTACTATTAAAACCACACCATTATTTTGAGTAGTAGCATTAATTTCCTATCACACAGGCACATGCACACCCACACTGCCTGCAGAGTAATACGGGTCTGGGGAAAGTCAGATTACCATTTTTATTTAACAGAATTATTGCAGCATGCATGTTTCCATGTTTGCCTTACATACAGTAGAGTTTCTAGGCTGCAAGTAGATGCAGCAGCATCCGGCTGATGCCTTGCCTTTTGGGGGGAGCATTTAGCACCCTGTAGAAGGACATTTCCCACTCCAGGGGAAATACGATGACAGATATGCATGTGCATACCCAAACTTTGCACTTTTGCATGTGCGTGCAGGGACACTCACACTTTTTATGTACATGAATGAAAATAAACAGGTCTAAAACCTGCAAGAGAGAAAGAAACAGAGCATGTATGCGTGTCTATTCATGTCTCGCAGCTATAAGACATCTATATTTAGATAGCTGTCTCATCCCAGAGGATGATACTTCGCTAACAGGCAATAGAAGAGTAGCTATGGTTACTCTTCAGAGTTCAGCTTTGACTGTAAAAAGATGACTCTGGTTAAAATGACTTTTCATAGAGCGTGCTAGAGTCTGGCAGAGCAGCAGGCACCTTTGCCCACAGCCCGTAGCACTGCAGGACAAGTGGCGTGCCTCCCTCTCAGCTCTTTGCCCTCTTCCACGATGCAGCAAAGCCGAGAGCTCGCAAACAAATACAAAACTTACTCCACGCCAACAGCCGCCTACTAAAGCCGTTTGGGCAGACCCCACCAGCAAAGCCCCACGTCGGTTCGCTGCCACAGACAACCCCACAGCTCGCTGTCCCCGGCCACCGCCAGCTCAACGGCACTCACCCAGCGATCCCCGGCTCCAGAGGGAGGGCTGCTCCCCGTCCTTCCCTCGCTGCCCGGAGCCGCCCGCTGCTCCTGAAGGAGGTGGTGGCGGTGGAGGTGGTGGTGGCGGTGG
>VYXH01010955.1:21825-48657 GCA_013397275.1 Burhinus bistriatus | reverse complement strand
CTGGGCCCTTTAGAAAGAGCTCCCGGGGGAGGAGAGCCTCTCCCCAGGGCTGGGGGCTCACCACGGCTCTCCCGAACCAGGGGCCAGAACCAGGGAGAGGCAGGAGCTGCCGCGGAGGAAGGAAGAAGCCAAAGCCGTTTCCCACCTGCTCCCGGGTGCACCGAGCCCTGAGCCCCACGGGATCGGAGGATCCCCACGGCACTTGGGGCCCTGGAATGGGACCAAAGAGGCTCCAAGCAAGCCCCAGGGCTGAGGAGTGCTGAACCCTTCACCAGACACCACCATGGGCAGACGTGAGACCCCAGCCCCGGCGAGGAGGGGGATTTTTGCAGGGTGGGAGGGGAGCGGCTCCCCCCACGTGCGGCAGCTCCGTAAAAAAAAAAAAAGCAGGGAGAGGGAGCCAGAGGGTGAAACAGGGCTCTTGATGGGGCAACACGAGCAAGGAGGACACCGCATCACTCACACACAGATTTCTACAGGGATGCAAGGACTGGCCGGGACACCCCTGCCCTCCTCCGCTCACCCCAGCCCCACCAGGCATGGGAACACCGGCTCTGTTTTTTAGGGCCCCAGGGCTGGAGGGAGATTCCCAGGGGCTGGTTCCTCGGCAGGAAGGAGACATGCACATGGATCATGGATCCTGCCCTGCTTCCTGGGACGGGAAAGGGAGGAGAAGAGGAGGACAAGCTGCAGCAGCACCTTAGTTCTTCAGGATGGTTTCATAGGCTTGGTAGATGTACTGGGACACCTCCGGCGCTCGGCATTTCAGGGACAACTGCAGGAAGAGAGGAGGAGAGGGGGTCGTGGCACCTCACCCCACGCCGCTGAGCCACCAGCCCCAAAGCACAAAGCCCTGCATGCTGCAGCATCCCCCCCCCCACGGGGCACGGGGTGGCCCCAGCTCCTTATTTTGGCTGGAGAGAAGAAAATTATTAAAAGGCACCGAGTCCCCAAAACGCCCTCCCTGGTGCTCCCCCCGCCCGGTCGAGGAGCAGAGACATCCGCATGCAGCGCAGGCAGGGAGGGCAGGGAGGGCAGGCAGGGGCACGCACACGCTTCGTCTCTTGGGGTTCAATTCACTGCCTGTAGCTCGAGGGTGAACAGTTCCCCCAAAGGCATCTTCCTCTCCCAGGTGGTACGAGCCCCCCTTCGGTTATTTGATCAACGATTAAATATTTAATGACTCTGAACTCAATTAACTCCTCAGCCCGCAGGCAAGTGGGGAGAGCTCAGCACAGGGGTGCTGAGCAGGGAAACCTCCGGGATAAGGATTTGCGGCTCTCCTCATCCCAAGTGAGCCCAGCAGGGTGGTGGGAACACCCTGACCCTCTGAAGCGTTCACCTCCCAATGAAGCTCCGCTCTCGGTGCCAACCCCGTGCCAGCCCTGCCAGGAGGGAGAGGCACCAAGAGACAGGCAGGGTTGGCAGGGCAGGCAGGCAAAACGGTCAGGGGAGAAAGAACCAGGCAGCAGCCAGAGAGAGCCCAAAGCCGGGGTAAAAACCAGTCTGCTAACCTCCAAATCCTGCAACAGCGGGAGGCCGGCGAGGGCGGGCAGCAGCAGGTACGGAGATACACAGAGAGGTGAGTCAAGGCGACACAGCTCATCCCAACCCAAAGAAAACAGGCTGCGAGGAAGGTAGGGAAGGGGCCGGGCCAGGGAAAGCAGGACATGGGGATGGCTGGTGCCCGATACGAGGACAGACCTCTGCTCCCAGGATGGTTGCAGCTGCCCAGCAGCACAGGCAGAGCCCCAGGAAGGGGATGGGCTTGGGGTTTTTATATTAAATAGAGAATTGCTGGTGGGCTGGGACCTCTCAGCTTCCTTCAGCTGCCACCACGGTGCCTCCCCAGTGCTAGGAGGGCAGCCCAGCGGAGATGGAGCGCTGCTGCAGAGCCCAGGCAGCCAACACAGCCTGTGTCTCGCCCTCCCCGTGCGAGGGGGACACCGGGACTGGCACGGGGGAGGGAGCTGGCACCAACAGCAGCCGGGGTGGGGGGTCCTGCCACCACAGACGTGCTGTAGGACCATCCAAGCCCGACGAAAGCTCCGAGGGGGGAAGGCAAGGTGGGCAGCAGGGTGGGAAGCAGCCTGAGCTCGGAGCCGCCTCAGGGCTGTTTCAGAGGCAGGCTGGGGAAGGGGCGTACCGTGAAGCTGGGGTTGCTGGGCTGGATCCTGAGCTCTGCCAGCACCCAGATGCCGTTGGTGAGCTTCAGGGACTGGTAGAGCATGTCTTGGCCCTCCACGTTCCTCTTGGCGATGGTGAAGATGTTGCTGCCTTGGAGTTTGCTGCTAATGGCATCTGCGTGGGAGGAGAGAGCTGCTGTGGGGGCTGCTCGGGGCAGGGCACCAGGCTGAACACCATCTCCCTTTGGACCTGCTCCTGCCCCAGTTCCTCCTCCCCATGATGCAGTGCATCCAAAACCCGCCGTCCTCACGCAACGAGGAGAAGGGCTCTATTCAACCGGGCTCCTGGGTCCTCCCCGGGAGGGCAGGCAACAGCCCAGAGCTCGATTCACAAGCGGAGCTGCCCTGCTTTGCTCCACAAAGGTCAGCTCGCTGCTGCCAGCAGGACTGAAAGGACTTGGCTGTCCCTGCCCAGGGTTTGCATGTCCCAGTTGGCACCAGATTTCCCGGAGAAGAAGCTGGGGGAGCAAGGAGGCAGCGGGGAGCCTGGCCCCAGCTCCTGCCCACGGCTGCCTGTGAGCACAGGACCACGGGACCTGCCCGTGGGCTGGCCAGGACAGGCTGCTGCGAGGCTGGGCAGTCTCGGGGCTGCAGCGAGACCGATGCCAGGGTGGGCGCAGCAACTGCCCCCGGTGGCAGGGACATCCCCACCAGGCAGAGTGTCTCAGGGGCTGCCAAGTTTCTACAACTAGCCAACGGCAAGCAAAGCTCCTTCCTGGAGGTACAGGGTGGGCACAGGGGGAAGGAGGTCCCGTCTCCTCACAGGCTGGGCTGGGATAACTGGGGTGAGCTGGTCACCAGCAGCCAGGCATGAGCTGAGCCGGGTCCTTCTGAAGGGTTTGGACCCACCTGCATTGAGAGAACAGTCTTTGATCTGGAACTGGGTCTCGTTCTCATTGGGAATGTCCTTCCAAGTGGCCAGGAACATCTGCCGCTCTGCAGTGAGGAAGAAAACCAACACAGTGATGAAGCTACAGGATCAGCTGTCCCCCAAAGGTGGTACAACGCAGGGGCCACATCACCGGCAGCTGAAGGGATCTCACCCTGCTGCACTGCCATCCCCTCCAGCAGCTTCCCAAGAACCAGGCTCACCCCGTCACAGGAAAGCTACCCACTTTGGGGGGGTTAGCAGGCTACGCTGGCTCGGGGAAGAGGCTGGCAAGTGCCAGAGAAGGCAAAACGAGCAGCAAGCAAAGCTCTCCATAGCAGTGAGGAGTTGGAGAAGGTGGCTCAGGCCATCTCAGGCAGCCACAGTGTGCTCACACTGGAACGGCATTGTCCTCGCCGGGGGCCCCACTCAGTCCCCAGGGCTGGGAATGTGGCTTGAAGGATTTCGGGGACTGGGATGGCACCTACAGACCGGTGGCAGAAGTGCACCTTGCAGGAGCCACAGCCACCCGCGCTCCAACTCACCCATCTTCCCATCCTCCACAAAGAGGATGTGCAGCGGGTACAGAGTGCTGAAGTAGAAGACATCGATGTTGTTTTTCACCGCGACCTGGGACGGAAGGACATGGGGACATCAACACCTCCTCTGACCTACAGCAGGCAAGCGGTTCCCAAAGCGAGCATCCCATCCCATCCCACTGTACACCACCGATCCCTCGAGCCAAGTGTCATCCAGCCAGCATCACAGGCAAGAGACTGGCGGCTGCCAGAAGGGAGCTGGACAAACCAGCATCCATGCCCCGCATGCCAGTGTGCTCCCATGTGTGCCACTCTCCCCAGTGTTTAGGGGGAAATGGGGGAGCTGCCAGGGCTGCACCCCGTTAGCCTTCACTCCCAGCTCCCTCCTGGGAACTACAGCTCCACCGTCTCCCCCGCACTGGGAAGCTTTGAGCAGATGCTCAGCCAAGGTTCGGCTCTGCCTCTGTCAGTGCGGCTTTTCCTCCACAGAGGAAGCAGTCTGCACGGAGCTGGATGTCAAACTGGAGTCAGACTGAGCTCTGACAGCAGAGAAAATGAGCTGAGCATTTCTTCTCTCCTGGTTCCTGCTGTCACACCTCCTTCCGGCTCCTTCCCGAGGGAGCACACTCACTCTGGGGCGCCCCCTGCCCCATCCCCAGCTCCCCAGGAGGGGAGACCCCCGGGTGTTCCCCACCTGGAGGTTGTTCAGGGGGTCCATCTTCATGACAGAGCCGACGGTGTTCAGCGGAAGGGAGATCTCCACGGACTGGTTGGGGGCGAGAGGTGCGTGGACCTGCAGAGGAGCTGCTGGGGCCAGGCCAAAGCTGGGGGGACACCCGAGGAGAGCAGGAGGTCAGCGTAGGGGGCAGCAGATGATGCCAGAAGGCACTGCCCATCCGTTCTGGGCCAACCTCGGGATTCCCTGCCTTCCTCCATCCCAACCCCAGGAACACCCCAGCTCACCTTGCTGCCCCTGCACAGTCCAGGCTGGCTCCTGCCCTGCCCACCCTGGGGCAGGTAACAGGTATCCCCAAAACTTCACCCCTTCCACCTACACAGACTCACACCCATTTTTAGCATTCCTGCAGCATTCCCTCAGGGCCATGCCTTGTTGTGTCCCTTTGAGGGAACAGGAGGCATTGGTTCACCAGGAGGACAAATAACGGGACAGTGGTCAGACCCCAGAGGAACGGCCTCTTCAGCCAACTTCTTAGAGGCTTTGGTTTGATGATCATCACCAGCACAGCCATCAGAAAGAGAAGGGTCATCACGTGAGGCTGTTCCCAGCCCTTGCAGCCCCTTCCTCCCACCCTTTTCTGCACACAACCGCTCCAGGGCTGAGCTTGGAGGTGTCACGCAGCATCTTCACCAGTCGCTGCTGACACAGTCCAGGAGGGACCTCACCTGTTGCGGTTGAACTGGATGGCGAAGTCAGACATGACCTGCAGAGCCTTGTTCGTTAGCACGAGGTCCATGGAGATGGAGCCCACCTGCCGACTGAAGGTGCCAGAGATCTCCAGTCCCTTGGCCTTCATGGCAGGGAGCCAGACCTGGGTTAAGGAGACAAGAAACCCTTGGAGTTTTACCCAAAGCGAACCCTTCGGTGCTCTCCGGTCTGGCAGAGCCGTGCAGGGTGTTTGTAAACCAGAAGCATTTCACAGCTGCTGACACACAGTCGGCACAGGCATCCTCACCCCAGCCAGGGCTGCGGGATGCTGCTGTCGAGTCCTCCAAACCTCAGCCCACACCCCGGGAAACAGCACAGCCCCAAAACCAGAGACAGGAGCTGACAGATCCCTGCTCTCCCCTCTGCTTAGGGCTCCGTGCCACCCAGAGGAGCATGCAGACCGCCTCTGCCCCGCATCCCCACACCCGGGAAAGCACTGTAACATCCTCCCCACCTGCAGACGGCCACCCTCACCCATCTTCCTACCACGCTAGGAAGAGGCAGCTTGTCTTCCCCTCGCCCCAAGGAGACCCTGCAGTGTGGAGTGGGCACGGGGGGGTGGGGTCTCTGCTCCCCTTAATGCCCCAGCCCGGAGCTTTGCCAGCAGCTGGTGGCTGGGGCTCAGCTGTCCCACTCACCGTTTTGGGTGTCACGTAGGATCCCGATAGCGTCCCCACCCCACCCGTGAGGTCAAAGAGGTCTCCCAAGCCGCTGCCAAGGGGTGCCCCCAGGTTCGCAGGCATCGCAGTGCCGGGCGCTGGTGCGAAGCTGCCACCGCTGCCACCCATCTGCAGGAGACAAGGGAGTGGGTTACGGGGGGCACTGCAGGGCAGGGGAGAGGGAGAGGAAGAGGAGGAGGAGGAGGAGGATGCAGAGGGTGAGAGAGGGGTACAGGTGTGAGGGCACTCACGGCAGGGCTGCCTCCTACATCGCTTCGCAGCTGCAAGAGAAGAAAGGGGCATCAGCAGGGGCCAGCGCGCCAAGGGCACAGGGGTCCCACAAAAGGCCCTATCAAGGGCACCGTCTGAAAGCAGCGGTGTGGGCTAGCGAGGGCCCAGAGTCGGTAGGGATGCTCCAGCGGTCCCAGAGCTGTTCGGGGGCCTAGCTGTCCCCAGAGGGAAGCGAGGTGTCACTGGGACACCAAACAGGAAGGCTCAGGCTGCGCAGGGCGAGCAGGGACAGCTGGGAGTGGGCACAGGCGCAGGGGCTACGCATGGTCTAGAGGGCTAAGAAAAGGGCTGATCCATACCCCTTCCGACTCGTCCCCCATCTCCAAGCAGAAGCAGGCAAGGCGGAGAGAAGAGCCAGCCACATGCAGAGACAAGGCGGGAAAGAAGAGACAAAAAACAGAGAGACAAGAGAAGGGGAGAAGGGGAGGAGGGAAGAGAGGTTAGTCCTGCCGCACTACCAACCCATCCGTCTGTCCGTGGCTGTCCCAGAGCCAGGGGACAGAGCGTGACCGGGGTCTCTCATCCCCACATTTATTGGCAGCCCATTAACAAACCCTGCAAGCCCAGCAAAGAGCCAGGGTGGCACTTGGATTACAGACCAGGAGAGGCAGCAGGCAAAGAGACCGCGATGCTGCTTCCCCTTAGGGCACATCTGCTGGATTTTACGAGTAGTGGAAAAAAACTCCAAACTTTTCCTTTGGGGAGCCCAGACTATTGCCAGCACCTGCGGGGCAGGCAGTCCCAACCAGGGAGGCTTCCATCCCTCCTCCCCCTGCAGCCAAACTTTGCATTCCCGGGAGGACAAACCGTCACCTCCAGATCTCCCGACGCAGGAGCTGGCACGTCTCTGCCCAGCCCCACAGCAGCTTGGGGTACATCCCCCTTTCACATAGCTGTGAGGTTCAGAGGGGAACCCCCAAAGCGCAGTCACCCCTGCAGCACAGCACGGACAGTGGGAGCATCTGCACAGACCTCATGTACCGAGAGAAAAGGCACTCGAGCACTAGCCCCCTGCCCCGCTCCAGCCATCCGATGATGATGACAAGATAACTTAGGGTGCAGTGCCCCTTTGTCTTCACCAGCTGTGGAACGAATGGACTAGCCCAGGTGTCTCCGGGTAGACAAGCCTGTCCCATCCCCAGGAGCTCCAGCCAGGAGCGAGCATCAAACCCAGCACGATGCTGCCAGGGAAGCCAGGCATTGGGAAAGGAGTGCGCGGGGTTGTGACATACCAGGCTGTCCAAGCCACCTCCGAGGAGGTCCACGGCACCCATCTGCACGGAGGAGGTGGCGATGGGAGGCCCGCTCACCGGGGGACCCAGGTCCAGGTTCAGCAGGTCACCCAGCAGGTCACCCTGCGTGGGGATGACAGCTGGCTGCTCTGCTGCCTGCACCCCTGAGGGGGCTGTGTCAGGGCTCTCGGCGCTCTCGCTCCTAGAGGGAATGGCAAGGGGAAGACACAAGAGCCTGAGGATTTCCACCCGAGCCAACAGGTCTTGCTGAAGACACAAGTTCATCCAGCTGGGACTTGCAGCAAGCATTCAAAGAGACACCCCATCCCAGCATGCCTCCCAACACTTTCTCATCGAGATCACCTTCCACTTAGGTTTCAGATCACTCCTTCAGCCTTGTAAGGACACTACTGAACCCATACAGCCCTGCTCCTCCTGGGGAACACCTCCCTTGGGAACGGGGATCTCAGCTCAGAGCACAGCAGACACAGCCAGCTCCGCACAGCACTGTGCGTGGCTGTGGCAGCCCCCCAGCCGCTTGGCTCAGCATCTGACCTGCCCATGGCATGGATCCAGTTCTGGAAGTCCCTGTGTGGGGTGGGGAGTCACCCTGGGGAGGGGGAGATACTCACGAGCCTGTCCGTGGGGGCAAGCTCTTGTGCACGACCCCTCTGCTCCCCTCCACGAAGGCACTGGGAGGTTTGTGATAGACGGAGGCCAGCGTCCCGATGTAGCAGATCAGCTCATCCAGGAGCGTCGGCTCGATCAGATCCGTCTCCTCGGAGATGAGGGGCTTCTCTGCCAGCACCACCTCCTTGGCAGCCACAGGGTCGGTGGAGAGCAGGCGCCAGTAGATGTAGCCACGGTCCCGCAGGTCGGGGTTGTCGGAGTCCTTCGGGAAGCACAGGGGTTAGTGCCAAAGCCATCGGGCAGGGGCGGCTGCTAGAGAGCAACTTGGAGCACCTTGGCCCCATCTAAGTCTTGTAGTAAGTCTTAGAGGGATCATGGGGATAAAAGTTAAAGCTATTTATGTCACACCTCTGCTGTAGAGGCTAGAGCGCTTTGCTACACCAGCCTTAGCAGGGAAACAGCACAAGATGCCCTCCTGTGCTACGGGAGACGGTGCCCTCACTCTTCAGGACTAACTATCAGCTTTTCCAGAATTAAGCTCCAATTATCTGCCTCCTGTCACAGGCGCTGCATCCCCAAGCCATTCCTGCTGCCTTGTTGCGGGGGGGCGGAATGCAAAGCCCATGGGAAGCTATTCCCTGGTGCAGGAGCCGTTACCCACCTGTGTGGCGAGGCTCAGCACCTGCTGCACCAGCTCCTGCGTCTCGGTGGGCTTCTTCAGAAACAGCTTCACAATGGCTGTCAGCAACTGCAGCTGAACCTGCAGGCAGACAAACAGGGTTAGGGAGAGACAGACAGACAAATCACACCATTTCTGTGCAGGAACACATCAGTTTTGCCCGTACATGCTGCCAGGACATAAGCCCAACCTGTCTTTCAAGGGATCGATCATGCTTAAGCGGTGGTGACAAGTGTCAGGGCACCCTTCACGGCTCCCAGTCAGGTCTGCAGCCCATTTCAAGCCGATTACCACACTCTTGGCCCGTCAGAGCTGCAGGCTGACACCGAGGTTACTGGGCAAGATCTCAGGACTGGGTTACACGGTCCCACAAGGACGAAGGCCAGAGCATCCTCTGACTTCTATGAGGATAAGCAGCAGCGATTTACCTCCAACAGTCCCTTTAGACCTGAGATGGGGTGTCCAGGATTGCTGGCTTTGCTATTTTGCATTTACAGACTTTCCCCTGTTCACCATGACTTCATTTCACAGTGTTTTGCACAGAGAGTTGTAGGAAGTTTCCATAGATGGAAACTTCCCCCAAGATTTCCACAGGCAAAACCACTGGCCTCAGTTGCCCTGGCAGAAGGGGCAGGCACATCCCTCTGCTCATTTTAGCCATCTGACTCCTTTTTCCAGCTCCAAAGGGCTGATCCTGTCCTGGCATAGAGGAATGACCAGGAGGTCCCTCCCAACTATTAAGGAGGGAAGGCGCTTGGGACACCATCATGGTGGCATTTCATGGGCCACGTTCTCACCCAAAGCTGCTGCGGGACACCACTGCCCCGAGCGCCTGCAAGGAAAACACCTTCATGACCCAGCTAGAGCAGATCGCTTCATTACACTCCAATTAGCACAAGATTTGTCACAGTGTCACCCCTCAACCAGCTGGTCCTGCTGGTGGCCAGACCCCCCCATTGCATAGGGGGTTGGCTGCCCCCTGTCCCAGCGCACCTGGGTGCTCTCGTCATGGAATCCCTCTAGGAAGCTCTCCAGCAACTCGTCGGCGTTGTCGATCCGCTCGGCATACTCTCCCACAATCCAGATCATGGCAGCCCGGGCCTCGGGCTCGTCCAGGGAGTCGAGGTTCTCGCAGAGGGTGGCGATCACGCTCTCGTACCTTCCCGAGAAGGTGACACACGTTCACCAAAAGCAAGAAACTCAAGTGCCAGCTCAGCTCTAACTCCAAACCACATCCCATCCACCCCCAGCAGAAACCAGGACATCACCAAGGGCACCGGCAAGAGCCCCTGCCACCTGCCTGGGGCTGTCCCCTCTCCCCAGGGCTGCAGCACAGCATGACACCATCCACACCGACCCCTCTCGGGTCCCAGAGCATGTTTGCCTGCTCGCCAGCCCCGCTACTGAATTAAATTCTCAGCCCAGCTCATCTGGTCTCCCTCCTCTCTGCAGCAGCCCCAGGTCGCTGGCTATGTGCGCGGAGTTCCTGTTCATTGTTAATTCAGCTCATTAGTATATATTACCACTATTAGTATGTGACTTCCTGATCACGCAGTTGCCTATTCATCCTGGCTCAGCTGGAGCACTCCCCTCCTCCTGCTGCCCTCGCCTCAGCATCAAGAGTGCTGACTTAAGAGCCAGAGATGGTTTATGCTGACTTGAGGGACCTCAAAGTCTCTGGTAGCTCCTGTCTGTTTGGGTATCTGGATCTGGGACTGCCACCGTGGCACTGAGGATGGCTTTCCTGCCTACAGCTTAACTCTTGGGGCAGCACTGATCACAACCTCGAATGGCAAAAAACCCAAAGCCACCTTCACTGCAGGGAGGCTCCAGGTGGCTTCACCACCGACCATCCTACCAGGAGGGAGCAGCACCTCACCCATGCCTGGGTCTTTGTAGGGCCCCCCCAAGAACAGAGGGGTAGCGAGAGCCTGTGTAGGACCAGAAGCATCTGCCCGAGGCTCGCGGGCAGCCACCACGCACTTGTTGGGGTACTTGCGGAAGATGTCCTTGATGACGACGATGGCCTCCTGCACCACGTAGTTGACTTTGGTCTGGATGAGGTCGAGCAGGGTGCTGACACAGCGCTCGGCCGATTGCTGTCGGAGGGACTCGGTCAGTCAGCGGCAATGCCCTTATGTCCCCATCCCAAAGCCTCTGCTGCCCTTCCCACACCCGCTCCTTGCTGCCTTATCCCCTCCGTACCTTCCCCAAACCCAACCCAGACAAGAACGAGGGGAAACACAAGTGTGGTCTCCCCTTCCCATCCAGGTCTGGCTCCTCCTCACCCCACTCGTATGCTCCCAGAGCCTCCTCTCTCCCCACACCACTTGCTCCCTGCTCCCACGGGATGCATTTCAGACCATCGAGTGCAGGAGCGAGCCTAGACCTCAGCTTGCTGGGGCAGCAGTGTCTTGCACCTTGCCTCAGTTTTGATCTGCACAGCCACATGGCTCAGTGTTAATAGGGAAAAAACAGCTAATATCATGGCAATAAATCCACCCGGGAGAGGCTGGCTTTGCTGCAGAGGGGAGGGATCACTCTAACGGCAGAGCTGGGCCAGCTCAGCTCCCAGTGGAAGGCAAAGCCTGAGCCAGCTCCTGCGCATCTCCTCCTTCCTCGCTGGTGTCGAGCGGTTTGTCTCACGTGATTGAGGATGCCCTGCAGTAAAGCCGGTGCAACATCAGCTGGCTCAAAGGTACACGACCTTGCCGGTGAGCCGGCCCGTACCTGGGCCACACAGAGCCACAGCACGGTTTTTAATAATCCCCTTCTTCAAATTACCCCCAAGGGGAAGCAAAGCCTCCTGGCCCCTCGGTAAAGGATTAGCTCCCTCCAACAACCCCTGCAGTCCCCAAACAAGCCACTTGGACCATCCGCTGCATTAACACATCAGGCGCAGCTGCAGGCAGCTGGGTCTGCAATGGAGCACAGGGCAGGCAAGGATCCTAAAACAGCTCCAGCGGCAAAAGGTAGGGGATGAAGTACCCTCCTTACACCCCGTACGTCTGCCAGGGAACAACTGTGGCTCATCCCCAAACCCACGAAGGCTCTAGTTTGTCGGGAGAGAAGCCAAGTCCTGGGGTGGGATGGCCTCCAGCCCATCTAACACATGCTGGAGAGCGATGCCTTGCCTAGCCACAGCTGCCATCGGGACCCAAAGCCACCCAGCCCTCACCTCCACCTTGATGGCACAGCGGCCGATGGCTCGAACTGCCTTCCTTACAAAGTCCACATCCACCTCCGTGGCATATTCCTTCAGCTCTGCCAGCACCTGCCGGAGGGGACAAGAGAGTGAGAGCCTGGCACCAAGAAAAAGCCGCCAGAGAAGCAGGGCAGTGACCCAGTGGAAGCAGACTGGGTGGTACAGCTGCTCCCACCAGCATCCTGCAAAGCGGGGTCTAGGATTTCTTGGGCGAATCCCCTGCCTGTGGGGCTGGAGCCCCCTGCACATCCCCTTTGGTGGCCAACCAGCCCAGCAGCACGGTCGGGCAGAGCCTGACCTGAGCAATGTTGGCCTGGGAAGCCAGGCGGATCATGATGTCCAGCTTCTCCAGTTTGACATAAATGGGGTCGTTGTACTTCACAAAGAACACCTTCATCTCGTGCTTCAGGATCTCAGGCCTGAAGGACAACAAGAGGCAGCGATTAAGGGAGACACAGGCTCCTTCACTTTGACCACAAAGAGAGACATCAAAAAATCTTCCAGAAACAATGGTTTTCTCCAGAGCTTTCTGCACACCCGAGACTGCTATCAGACGATTTCTCCAGTGGCAGAAGCAAGGTCTGAGCTCTGCTCCCACCTGCAGGCTCTGACCCAGGCAGCGACCAGCAGGCAAAGCAGTGCAGGCAGGGAGTTATCCTCCCCAGAAAGCTGCACGCTGCTCAGGAGACAGATGAGGATTCATTCACTTGACCCTGCAGCCAGCTAATACCCTGAGCCCATGCAAATTCGTTACTCTATTAGCCAGCTACAAGCATGAATCATCATTTCCCAGCCGAGACCGGCGCCAGGCTGCTGAGGGCTTGAGGACACTGAGGACATAAGCTGGGGAAACCCAGAGCCGGAGAGCGAGCAGCTCTGGGGCAGGAGGATGAGGCTCCTCGGCCACAAGCACAAGGTTCTGGGGGCCTGCGTTCAATGCCAAGAAATCCAAGATGCCACAATTATCCCCGCCCAGGACTCTGTCCTTTGGCTCCCTTTCGCTGGCACACAGGGGACAGAGCCCAACCTTGCCGCAAACAAAGCCCAGACGCAAGGCAACAGGGGATGTTTGTCCTGCCAAGGCTAAAAGGGACATCCTGGGGGGAGCAGGGATGCAAACCCAGACTGCAGGGCTCGGCTGGACCTTTCTCACCAGACCATCCTCTCTCTAAGCTGGGGAAGGGACAGGCCAGGTCCAACTCCAAGGGGCCAACCTGCCTTCCACGTTCCCGCTCCCAGGGACATTAATTGCTTTTCACTTCTCCCAGAAGCTGCTGCTATTTTTAATAGACAACCATGGCGATAACTGGTGGGATGACAAATCATCTGACTCTGGCTGTCACTGCGGAGCGTGGCTGTCCAGCTGGCCAGTTCTGCTCGGGGCACATGTGTGGGGCCTCGGACACCTCCTGACCACCAACAATTTTTGATCGGCAAAGGGACAAAAGGACTTTCAGCACTTATTCAAAGAGGATGACTACATAGAAACAAGCTGACCTCACAAAAATTCCTCACTGGACATTTAATGACTAAACCAAAGTCTCACCTTTTTGCTCTTCCATCCTCTGCTCCCCCAAATAAACAATAAATTAAAATAAACCCCTCCTGGAGATCCAAGCTTAGCTCCCTGCCCATTGCCTCACTCGACTTTCTGTGCTCAGCCCTTGGATTTTAAATATTAGAGAAGAAAAAAAATCCATACGACTGGTTGTGTCAGCAAAGCCCTGACACCGCTGCAGTCAGAGGGTTTGAAGCACTGGGAAGCAGCATCCATAGAGAAGAGGGAAAGCCCAAGCCAGGCTGTCCCTCCTGCTGTGCCGGAGCACCCACCTCTTCTGCACGATGAGGTTGATGTTGCGGAGAGCCACATACTGCAGCTCAGGCTCTGCCGAGAGCAGGGTGACCAGTGGCGGGGCCAGCTTCTTTAGCAGCGTGCCGTAATAATCCAGGTCCTTCGACAGCATCTCCATGAACTTCATCAGCACCTTCACCGCCGAGAGCACCACGGCCGAGTTGGCATGGGACAGCCGGGGCGTCACCCGTTCACAAATGCTGGAGGTGTTGCGGGGGTGAAGGGGAAGGAGAAAGGAAAGAAAACGATCATAGCCCATTCTCCCTGCCTAAACGTTGCTGCTAGTACTGATGAAGAAGAACAAGGCACTGGCAGAGTTTGCAGCAGGACAGCTGAGCAGCACTTAAGACCTTCCCAAGAGATGCCGGACTGGCTCTTAAGTGCCCCGATGATGGTTATTTCCCAACCTTTACAAAACCCTACTGCAGTGACCCCCTTTCTGAGCTCCCTAGTGCCTGTCCTCCCCTGCTGCACAGTAAGGCCACATTTGGAAGCAGCTCAAGAAGCACAATCCCTGTGCCTGCAAAGGGACAGGGCTCACTACGGGACCACAGCAGTCCCCAGATGGCTCTGCCCAAGGCAGAGTGGCCAGCAGATGCCCAAGGCACGGTGGCTGGCAGATGCCCACTGTCCCACCTCCTGCAGTGGTATGTCAAGGGTCAGGAGGATGAAGGTATTTGGAGAACAGAGAGTGTCGATACCTGCCTGTCCCCCTCCACAGCCCAGCCCCGCTCCGGTCAGTCCGTGGTGCCCCAAAGCCATCGCCGCCCTAGCAACACCCAGAGCCTCCCTCACCTCTGGGCTTCCCGATCATCCTTGGGCATGTAGTTTGCCAGGCAGTCCAGGATGAAGATCTGGCCCCACTCAGTGCACTCGTTCAAGGCCGTGAGCAGCTTGTTGATGGACTGGGGGTTGAGGTCCAGGAGGTTACTGCTCGGGTGAGACTCCGCTATTTCCGACAGAGCTGCTACTGCATTGGCCACTACCTGCCAGAGGGGACAGGACACGTGTTAGGTGACAGCAAGTGTTAGTTGACACCAAATGTGGTTCAGCAGCCTGGGGGAAAGCTGGTGCAAGTGGATGAGCTGCATCCTCGATATCCGCACCTCGCATCCCAGTGACATCTGGGCACCAGCTTCTCCTCCCCACCAGCTGATCCTCAGGAGATGAGCAATCACCGCCAGCACGGTCCCACCACCCACGCCACATCTCTAACGGTTCGCACATGTTCAGTGGGAGTCAGCCTTGGCCCCGTGCCCAGCACAGAGGAACCCGCTCTCACTCCCCTTCTCAGGGCACCTCTGAGGAGCCCCATCACTTTCTGCGGCAGCTCCCTGGCTCGCCGCTACACCTGTGGCAAGACCTGAAGAGCAGCAAACCCCAGGGAAAGCAGGCTGTAAAGTTTCTCACGCCTAGTGAAAGGCAGGAAAACTAATGCTGGCCAAAGCCCAGCTGCTAGGAAACCCTCACCAGAGGCAAAGCCACCAGCTATGCGGTGCCAGAGCCAAGCATCAGCTCCCCTCTGCCACCATCCCCTGCTCCGAGCTGGCTGAGGCAGCTTCCTCCACACTGGGAACAGATTAATAACGCCCTGCCAAGGAATTGGAGAAACCCTCCATCCAGGAGACAGGGTTACAGGACAAAGAACACAGCCTGCAACCATCAGAAACAGCTGTCCCCAAAAGTGGTCTGTTAAGCACCAAAAAGAGAGTTAAAGGGAGAATGGGAGGAAAGAAGTCAGCATGTGAAGATGAAGAGAGCATTTCCTGCCATTCAGATAAAGAGAGGAGAGGATGGAGGAGGCAAAAAATAATCACCATGGGGTTGGAGTCTGAGATGAGGTCCTTAAGGGTGTCCAGGAAGCCCTGGTCCTCCACCAGCTGGGCGTTGATATCATGGAGCTTTGCCACGCAGACAGCTGCTGTCTTGCGCACATAAGGGTCCTCGTCCTTCAGGCACTTCCGCAGGGGCTCACAGAGATACTCCGTTATCTTGTCCACACGGATGCAGCCCATGGTCCGCACAGCCAGAGCCCGGATCAGAGGGTTTGGGTCCTCACAGTCCTGCGGGGATGAGAGGTGGAGGTCAGATTTCCAGGGCCTTTTCTCCCTGAATCACAGACATCAGTGGTGGTTTAGGGACCTCCATTCTCATTTGGGTACCTGAAGTCTAGAGGTTTTGACACCTGGCTCTCAAGAACAAGTCACCTAAGAGAGAGCTTTGATTTCTTGTTCTGCAATCTGGCACCCACAGAGTTTTAACACCATCACTCCAAACACACCTCCAGGAATCTGATGTCTTCGTCACTTACACCGAGTATCTGAAGTCAGCTGCCACCCTGCAAAACGGCCACCTGACCTGGGAAATGCACCTNTTTTTTTTTTTCTTCCTAAAAAGCCAAAACTCCCTCTAATGCCCACCAAGCCTTTTCACAAAGTGATTTTGCAATATCTTGGCTCCTAACAAACATGCTCTTCAGATCCCAACTCCAACTCAAAGATCACGAGGGCCTTCTCAGCTGCAGAGACTTCAGCGCGTAAGCTCACATGACGGTCGTTCGATCACAGGAGCTGCCCACAACCAAAGCTGCCACTGACAGAGCAAGTGGCACAATACCGCTGCCAAGAAAATGTTTGTCTTCTGCATTACTGGACAAATTTGCTCAGTTACCTCGAGCTAGGGGAGCCCTTGCTCCTGAAGGGAGAGGTTTTGAAAACCCGCCCAAGCTCCCTTCTTTGAAGCGGGGTACAGAGCAGCTTAGTGTGGTGGCCTCACGTGAAAGTGGGGATGCACGTGGTGGGCTGAAGCCACCCGCTGCAGCATGCGGCTCTCAGGCACGCAGCCCTCTCCTCTCACCTTCACAAAGGTGTTGACTGCCATGATGGCCATGTCCGGCTGGCTCTTGGCGTAGTTCATCAGGTAGAGGTAGACCAGCTTCTTCAGCTCCAGGTTGTCTGTCTGCATGCAGTTCACCACGTCCGGGAAGAGAGCACTGAAACACAAAGCACCGCTGTGAAGGCAGGACACGGCCACACCGCTGAGCCGGGGGAAGGAGACGCTGCAGCCTATGGGACCCCACGCTTCCCCAGGAGCGTGGCCATCCCCTTCCCATCGCTCAACCCACTCCTGAAGCCAGAAGACTGCCAGCTCTCCCAGGACCTGAGCCCACTCTGCAACAAATGTGGTTAAATTACCCACACCCAGTGGGTTTTTCTTTACGGATCTGTACCAAGAGCAGCTCAAAATGGCCCCTAATGGACAGAAACTGAGCTCTCCCACATGGCTTTACTGTATCCCAGCTCCAGTGCGTGTCCACTGCCCTGGGAGAAGGTGCAACACGGCCCAGGATGATGTGAAAGCCTCCGGCGCCTGCGAGAGGACATAGAAGATGAGCCATTTCCCCTACACCTTCTACACGATCCCTCTAGCACAGCCCTACCAAAACCGTCCTCTGCTTTTGCAGACGTTAAGCCTGTCCTTCTCCAAACTGCTGAGCGCTCGCCACATGTCCTACGCTAAAAACATCCCGTTAGAGAAGTAAACACCCAGGACTGGGTGTAAGGGACAGCCCCGCTCCCCGGGGCGAGCCCGGCAGCACTGTGATGATCTGTTAGGATGGAGCGGAGCTGCCACGCTGCCTGCACGGAGCTGGGGGCTTCCCCTTCCCAAACACCCTAGAGCTGCGGGATGCCAGAGACGCTGTTTCACCACAGGCAATAAAGACAAACCAATTAGAGTATTAGAGATACAGACAGCCCAATTAGACTATTAAACCACCTTAGGAGAGGCAATCAAGATCAGAGGGCTAACGCAGGAGTTATCCCACCCCAACAGATGTCCCTTGGCTCCTGGAAGCTTCTCTGCCACCACAAACCCAGCCATCGCTTACAGGATCAGACCCAGGCTCCCCTAAGCCCACGGGACAGGCACTTTGCTAGTCCTCTCGCAGAGCTCCTGCTGCCGGCAGAGCTGCCACCCACCTCAGCTGCTCTCACTCCAGGCTAAACCAGGCTTTCCTGGCACCTCCCAGGGAGGGGTGAACTTAGTAAAGTGCTTTCTTGCAGCCTAGAATACGCACACACTCCCCCCCCCCAAAAAAATGGGCTGCCACGGCCAATATTTCCTTTCCAATCGATGTAGCTTCTGCTGACCACTGATCAGCCTCAAGCAAGTCCCTGCCACGTCCGGTATCATCTTCTCCACGGTGGGCCCAATTACCTGCTGCTGCGAATACTCTGGGAGCCGGGGACACACCGGTTTTCCAAATACAGAGCTCATACCGCGGTTTTCCTCCATCTACTCTCAAATGTACCGTTAGAAGCAAAGTGCTGGCATTGCATGTAATGGCAAGGGTGAGCAGGGACGGGATGGTGCAGGGAGGAGGGGACAGAGGGGCCACACGCTCCTCGGTCAGAGGAATAAAGGAGAAGAGGGAAAAGCAGCCGCCCGACCTTTTGGACTGGAGTGGCTGCAACAGGCTTATCAACACCGAGGCAGAGACACCGACCCCCTGCCGTAAAGGCTCAGAGGGGGTTTCTGCTTGTTTTTAGTAACACCTGAAGGAAGCAGCAATAATCCCAACAAATTTACCTGGCAGCCAGACCAATCCTCTTCCAGACAGATTACTACCAAAGCCAGGCAAGCCCCCGCCTGCCAGACGGCCACGCTTACACAAACATTTTCCTCCTGTAACAGGAGGTATAGCTGTGGCCAGGAGCTCGCTTGGTCCTTGCCCGAGACGAAAGCCAGCACACAAAACCCCTCAGAAGCAACAAGAGAAAACAGGAGCCCGTGAGCCATCTGGGCACCCTCCCGGCACAGTCTGGCCCGGGCAGCCCTGGCACAGCACTGCCACACACCTGACGTCTTTGCCGACAGTCATGGACGCTATCACCTTCTTCACGGCCTCCTTCTTCTTCTCCTTCTTGTCGCTGTTCAGTTCGGCTTTCAGCTCAAATATCTCCCCTGGAGGAAGGGGAAAACAGGGAGCTCAGGAGTTAGAGGACGGAGCACCCAACCCTCCGCTGGGTGCTGCTCCCAGGGGAGGGTGAGCCAAGCTCCCACCCGCTGTGTGACAGGGCTCCTTTGCCACCCCAGGTGCTCCAGGGTGCCGGGAGCTGGACAGGGGGATTTAATTTCCCAAACATCTCGTCAAGGGCCAGGGTCACTATGGGGGGGCTCAGCTCTCATCTGCGGAAATGGAGACAAGTGTGCTGGTGCATCCCTGCAGCTTCTCCAGCCCCACAAGAGCCCCAAAGGGATTTAGGGACGGGAGATGCTGCAGGAGTGAGGAGCAGGAGCACCCCACACCCTCAAGCATAGGACACGAGGTTTATCCGGCAGGTATTTTGGGCTGCAGGGCAGTTAGCACAGCACACAGTGAAGCCCCAGCCCCACAGGCGGCTGCTGCAAGGCTGTTCCCCTTAGCTGGGGAGCCCACTGCAGCTCGGGTGACAGCAGGCACCCGTGGTAGCAAACACAGGTAGATTTTGGGAACTGCTCCTCAAGCCCGTGCAAGGGATGGTAGCTCCCAAATCCCGCTCTGCATGTGGCGGCAATCCCCCTGGCCCAGCGCCTTGCTGGGGGTGACCAGGCAGCTCTGTACCCAGCCCAAGGGCATCGGCTCCTACCCTGAGCTCTTTATTCACTCCTGGGCAAGCAGATTGAAGAGGAAGATGCCACATGGCCTTCCTCTATATTAACTCCTTGGTCTGCAAAGAGCTTACGTGAAACACCCCAAGCGCTCCTGTCCCAGCCCAGCAGAGCTCAGGGCAGGGGGCTGTGTCCTGCAGCCGCTCCTGAGCTGCTGAAGCCGATAACCCAGCTGCCAACAGCCTTGGTGGGGTTCAGGGCGCTGGTGACAAGGTGCTTTGACCCCACGGCAGCCCAGGAGCCACCCCAGCTGCGGGCAAGGAGCAGGGTGTCAGCCACAGCATCCTGCACGGGCTCAGGGCATTCCCACGAGACCTGCCACCGCCACCAGCTTCCCGTTGCAGGGAGAGCCCTCCCTGCCTGGCTTATACAGCTGCAAGTAGAGCAGGAAAAATTGCGTGACCCTCCCTGTCCCTCTCTCTTACCTTTCTTCGTGGTGGTGAAGTACTTCGAGTCTGTCATGGTGGTCTCCAGCTAGCCGCACGTCCCTGGGGGAGAAGCAGACCAGAGAGGTTGAGGGTTGATAATTTCCTTGCTGGGGTCGCTATGGAGAGCTCCGGGAAGGAAAAGCCAGAGGAGGGAAAGAGCTTGGGATCTCACGAGAAGCGTCACAAGGAGATGAAGCGCCCAGAGAAGCCCTCGGCTCCCACGCTGCTGGAGGAGCCCGTTCCCCAGGGGAGGGCAAGCACCTCGCAGCCACACCAGTACACCACAGGCTCTGCCGATGAGTGAGGAATCAGCTGGTTCACTAACGAGGATGTGGAGGAGGAGGAAAGCAGTGACTGAAAACACCAGCCTTCACCCCTGCTCAGGCTCCAGCCCCGACTTGCTTCTCTCACCAGCAGCCGCTTTGCTCGCCCCATCCCGACAGGGAGCTGGGCAGCCCGCGTCCCCGCCACAAGGGCTCAGTGATCTCCCCTGGGTTCATGTCTCCTCATCCAAGAAACACTTTTCTAGGGAAAATTCACCCCCAGCCCTCCCTCGCACCTACACAGGGAACAGCTCTGGGGTGGGAAGAGGAACTGAGCAAAACCCAAGGCTCAGACCAACACCAGAGCGAGGGGGGGGCACGAGGCTGCCGGCGCCTGGCCAAGCACGCCAGCAAGCTCAGAAGGAGCCTCTTCCAGCAACCATCCCTGCTCCAGCAGTGTTGCTTTAAATTCAACTGGTACGAGGTTCCCGCCCAGCACTTGGGGCTAGATTATATCATTTGGGCAGTTTAGGGCAGATTTACAGCTTGGCAGGCTGGGGAAGCCCGAGCTGCAGACGGCAGATAGCCCTTCGTCAAGGTCAGCAGGGATTTGTCTTTTACGGCTGTTTCACCCATCTTTCCTTCAACAACAAAGAAACCAGAGAATCGTCCTTGAAGCCCTGCAGTGGCCTTGCTGTTTTGGAGGGGCAGGAGCACGGAAAGCAAAGCCAAGTTGTTTTTGTTGGGTTTGTTTTTTTTTTTTTTTTTAAAAAAAAAAGAGCTTGCAAACGGTTTTAAAATGTAAATGAGCATCTTGAAAGCCAAATGCAGCAATCCCCAGCAAGCACACGAGATGCAGCCAGAGAAACTGTGTCCTCTGTTCCCTGTCCAAGCTGGATAGGGATCTCCACCAGGGATAAAAACAAAATCTGGATAAAATCTGGGGGCCGAGCCCGCTGGGCAGAGCACACAGCCAGAGCCAGCTTGGCGGGCAGGAAGAGAGACAGAGTTTGCATCAGTTTGGGGTTCGCTTTGGGTGTTGGCAGCGTGGTCCCAATGCTGTTACGGAGGGGCCAAGTCTGCCAGCCCACTGCCCCAGCCCTGCCGAGGCTGCCCCGTGAGCAAACCGCCTGCCGGGCAGCCTCATGTAAGACACGACACTCCTCCCTGCTTCAGTTACCTGGGATTTATTCAGAGCCTTTTTTTTCCCCCTAGGTCGATGGCCCTCCAGCGAACAGCAGGAGCCCCCAGGCTGCGCCGCAGCAGCTCTCTGCGCCTGACTGCGGATCCCGTCCTGCAAGAGAGGGAGGGAGGAAGGAGGATTTACTGCAGTCCCTCCGATTTCACTGACCTGGCTCGCAGTCAGCCCTGCTCTGCAGAAGTGCCTGGAAAGCAAACTTGAAGCCTACCAGGGAATTTCTGCAGCCGGCTCGGAGACATGAATCACGCCTGCTGCTTTCCTGCAGCTTCCCAGTTTCCCAGAGCCCCCGGGTACTGCAGCATGTGTTTTAGCCATCCAAGACCCCACTAATTTCAGAGACAGAGACTGCCACCCATCTCCCCTACTCCTTTAAGCCCTGCGGTGCCGACAGCAGCCTCCAAAAAGCAAACTGCCGGCTCCTCCTCCAGGCTGAGCTCAAGAATTAAGGCGCACCCCTCGCTCCCCGCACCAACACCCCAACCTCCCCAGCGGCAGGACCAGACTTGAAGCAACGCAGCGCCTCGAGCAGGGCGACGAGAGGCCAAGCAAGGCTCCAAACACCTGCCAAACCTGGGTGCTCAGCACCCCACGTGCGTTCCCCTCCCCGCCCAACCAAGGGCGACGAGGCATGGCCGCCTGCCAGCCCGGGGATGCGACCGCCGCTGGCACAGCCCTGCTGAAGGTGAATTCCCCCGAGCTCAGCCCTTGGGCAGGCTCCAACGCTGCTGCCTGGCTCCAGTGTTAAGGAGGGCAAAGGAAACGGTTCAGGGACTGCAGAGCAGCTCTCGCGTTACCCCATCTCTTTCTACACACGTCTTTGTCCAGTTTGAACTGGGCAAAGGGACGGATGGGGCAGGGTCCCCTCTCCCGAGCTGGAGCCCAATGGTAAATAAGGCAGATTTCTGGCACACGGGAGCAGGGGGGGTGTCAGATCCAGAGCCAACAGCCTCGATCATCTCGTTTGAACAGATCTGATGGTTTAGAGTCATTATGGTGAGTTGCAAATATTCTGCCCTTGCTAAACTCCCTCCACCCAGCGAGCAAAAACAGGCGGTGGGAGCTCATCTGCAGGCAGGGACATGGCAGCAACCAGGCAGGGAGACGGCAGCGAGCACTCCCTGCGTGGCACAGAGCCGGGAGCAGGCGTTTGCTCCCCTGGCTCCAGCAATTCCCACCGAGCTCCTTTCCAGGCTGGGAAAAACGTCCCAGCACTCGCTGATCTCCCAGCAAGGGGCTGAGCGGAGCAGCAGCTCCTGACAGCCGGCAGCAGCACCACCGCTCAGAAAAAGCAGGATGCAAGATTTGCAGCAACAAAACGAGGAAGACAAAAAGCCCCTGACCTTGTGGTGGCTCAAATTTCACCCCATCTTCTTGCCAAACGTCTTTTAAGCTGGTCTCGCAAACCGGATTCAAGGGGTTTAAAGCGTTTGTAAGGACTTGGTAGCAAAACGGTGGCTGGGTGTTGGAGGGGAGCAGCCAGAGCTCACCCACACCTAGTCCCGGCTCCTTGGCTCCGTTCGGAGGACAAGCCTTTGCAGCAGCACAAAGCCACATCCTCCCTGGGATCCTGGATCTACCGTCCCAGGGCATGAGGGCTCCTGCACCATCCAACCCCTGCCCTGCTGCAGAGTCCTGCTCTCAGGAGGTCCCTGCAGCCAAGGGGCGGTGCGAGACCTCCTCTCTGAAGCCCCTACTGGTGGTGAAACCAGAAGACGTGCCATCAGCGATCCCTCCTGTACCTCTCACCTCACAGCCTGCGCCGGCCAGGCTCAGCGACACAGAGATGTGGGGAGCTCAGCACCGCTCAGCCACCGTGCCAGCTTCTAGGAGGAAAGGGGCTCTCCGCAATGTTTTATCCCTGATCTTATTCACCCGGGATGACAAAATTCAAGAGCTACAGAAGACCCAGAGCAATGCTGCTCTCCTGAGAGCCCCAGCATGATGGTGGCCACGCCGCTCTACCTCCCACACTCCCCCCTCCACTTGCCTCAAGGTGGAAAACATCGTCCTCCTTCAAGCAACACACAGCAGAAGGGTCCTGCTAGGCGCTGCTACAGACGCTTTCCTTGATGGACGCAGCTTTAGTGAGGTTATTTTGCTCCCGCGATGGAGCATGAAGGAGCCCGTGGCCCAGATGGAAGAAGCACCGTGGTCTGGAGCATTTGATTTTCTGCTGCTCATGAAGTTGAAGGAGAACCCGGTGCTCCTGCTGAAGGCAGGACAGCGTGTTCCTCCCAGGACTCGCATTTCAGAGCCACCGGGTGACGCAGCCATACGGACACAGCGCACTGCAAGCCCCCTCCTCGATCTCAGGCCCTCGGGTTGGGAATGCGGCAGAGCTCAGCTGGCCCCTTCCTCCCAGCTGCCACGCCAGCAGGCTCCCAAATTCAGCCATCCCAGGCAAATAAGACACTCCTAAACCCGAGACACAGCCACAAACACGGCACAGTGCCTCTCGCCGAGGCGGGCACTGCCAGTGGGTTCCCGGGAAGAACACCAATGCTGAATAAGCCATCGCTGGTGCCACTTGTTTTCTCTTACGGTGAGTGGAAGAAGAAAACTCGTTAGTGACCTCCAGCTACTTTTACCACCCTGTTTTAGGCCAATTCTTCTGTCCTCGAGGGCTGCGACACTGCTGGCAGGAGTCTTTCAGCTTCTGGCAGCAGAGACCCATTGCCTGGGAAGGGATGCAGGGAAAGCGCTGCTGCTGCCACTCTTCCAGAGGAACGAGCCATCAAAGCACCACACCAGCGTTTCAACCGTGCCCAAGACACCCCGGGTCCCCGGTTATTACGGCAAGAGAGCTCGCCGTAGTCCTGCTGATCTTTCTAGACTCTGTGACAGCCCAGAACAGGAGTTTACGGGCTGACAGCAAAATTTAATCTACCCAGCCTGACGTGTGTCTTCAGGAGGGTCTGACGAGGGAAGGAAGGAAGCAAATGCAGGGAGACGCATCCGCTCCAGCCCCAGGCAAACACACATCCCCTGAGCACAGAGGGTTATACTTTGACACCTAAAGCTGAGGGAGAGGCAAAGAAGAGCAGGAACGCAAAGGGCAAGCTTCTACGAAACAGCTCATCTAGAAAACAGAGGGTCAACTGAAGGTTAGCAGGGAAAGAAAACCAAGCAAGCGAGGCACCCTCTCACAGCCGCAAATAAAGTGCTTGAGGGCAGGAGGTGGATCAGTAAAACCCAGTAAGTCGGCGCAATTAAAGAAACTTAAGGCGTACTGAAAAAAATCCTAAATATTGAGACGGGTAACTGAAGCTGGGGGGGCTTCACACAACTACTCTCCATTGATATGAACCAACTTCAAGCCAAGGCAAAAGGCCAGGCAGGCATGAGGCGGTGACGGCCCCCACACCTGAGCAGCGCTGCATGTCCCCAGCCTCCACAAATAAATGCCCCGGCCCAGGCACAGACACCAGCGGGGGAAGATAAAAAACCAAAACACGGAAGAGGAGAACGAGCAGATGAGGATACAAAAGCCAGCAGCTAAAGAGCCTCCTGCTGAACCCAATTATTTTTTCCTCCTTATTCACAGCAGTGAAGTTACGTGGGATATCCCACCCTGCAGATGGTGCGTGGCCGTGGGCACAGCTCCCATCCCGTGCTCATCCCTGCCTCTGCCCCACGCCTCTCCCCACAGCTGGCACAAAGCCCCGAGGGCTCACACCAGCCCCATACATGTTCCCTAGGAAGATATTTTTCCTAAGGACTGGCCTAACTTGAGCCAGTCTTAGCTCACCCTCAGCCCTGCAGCATGCAGCAACGCGGGGCTGTGAGCCTGCTGTTGTGTCCCGAGCTCAGCTCAAACCTTCGCATCTCCCCAAAGGGACCAGGACTGTCCCATCCGCCAGCCAGGCTGGGCCCGGCCATGGAACAACCCACCCGCACCGCCACGGCACAGGCACCCTGCGCCGTGCCACCAAACCCCGAGGGCTGGCAAGACCCTGCGGCTCCCACCTAAGTTGCAAATATACCCCCTGGTGTCCTCTCCAAAGCCAGCGAGTGCCGCAAATTATCCCGCACCTTCTAGAATAAAAGATTAACAGCAGCGCCGAGCACAGACAACGGTCTGTGAACGCAGCGGGCTGGCAGCCAGCGCGTCCTCTCGCAAACCTGAGTTACCGTGTGACCCACACGCCTTCCACGTGGGTCCATCCCCACCGACCAACAGGTTAAGGTGCCTCAGTTTAATAATTAAGGGCTAAAAGCTCTGCCAGACCTACTGGGGTGTTAGCGAGGTGCCCAAAATCGTGGCAGATAAATTCATTTGCTGAGCCGCCGCTTGAGCGATCAGTAGCCCCAAAGCACTGGCATTTGGCCCTTAATTAACCCAGATGGCAGAAGGGCCGTGAGAGCGGCCGTCCGCAGATCAAATGATACAACCCATCAACTAACAACTGGGGAACAAAGCCCACAAACAGACAAAGGAAAGTCCCGAGGTGTCTCCTGCACCGCACACTGCCAGGCAAAGCAGCAGCCAGGGCCACCAACACCGCGGGGCCCAAAAGCATCGTGTTCCGGAGAGCAGGGGGCACTTTAAGCAGCATAAGCCCCGAGATGACCTCAAGTAGGGATAACACCTCCGGTGTCCCTCCTGAAACACCAGCGCAGTGCCCTCCGAGACAGTGAGGGCCTTGTTCTGGAGGTGTCGGGACGCAGCACCACCCCACCGACAGCTTCCTGTGGCAGAGGGGATGTTTTCCTCCCGGAAAAGCCAGGCTCTGCACAGCTTCGAGGCCAGTCACCTGCCACAGAGTTCCCAGCCTGGCTCCATCAGAGTAAGGACCAACATCTCTGGAAAGCCCCTCGGGGTCCCAAAGTGTCAAGTCTGTTCAGTCCGGCAGCCTGAGGCACGCGGGAAGCAGCCCACAGCTCCCACGGGCAGGTCTGGGGGCAGAAAACCAGATCAAACCAACTGCTTGTGCAGGGCACCCCTTTGAGACCCCACCCCCCGAGCGAGAGCAGATGGAAAAACCCCACACAAGCCCCCACTGCTAACGGGGATGGCATTCCCGACACGTTTGATAACTCTGGCTAACTCCGGACCATATAAAGCATCTGCAGAGAGGAAGGAGAACACCTGTAAAACCCCTCCAACCCAAACTGTTCTATGACACATCTCCTTTAGGCAGAAGCTGTTCACAGACTCCCTTTTTTATCAAGTTTGGGGGGTTTTCCCCCTCAAACCTCGACGGGAGAGGCAGTGAGCACAGAACACCAGGCCAGCTGCCTGCCCGTCTGATCCGCGCCCAGTTCCCAGCCTGTCCCGTGTCTCAGCAGAGCCCGGTACCGACCTCTTCCCGTGGATCTGCACAGTGCCTTGCCGTGCCCCGAGCCCCGGCGCTGCCTGCGGGGAGGCCGGGCCCCCACGGTCCCCAGAGCCACCCCAGCCCCGGGAGCTGCCCCAGCCCCTGCCGCGGGCGGGGAAACCCGCGCTCCCAAGGGCTTCTGCCCGCGGCGGCGGCTCCTGCTGCCGGTGAGAAGCCGGTGCCGGGGGGCGGAGAGCGGGGCAGAGCTGGCGGAGGGGAGCAGACCCCGGGGCTGCCCCCGTGCGCCCACCCGGGCCGGACCCGGAGGGCAGAGCTGGCACACGGAGCTACCCGAGGGGCCCGGGGAGAGGCGCAGCCTCGGCGCCCACCCGCCCTGTGCCCGCGGCGGGGCCGACAGGGCCCTGGCGGGAGGCCGGAGCCG
>VYXH01010955.1:0-19510 GCA_013397275.1 Burhinus bistriatus | reverse complement strand
GTTCAGCACCACGGACAGCGGCGGGCGCGGCTCCCATGGGCGCGCTGTCCCCCGAGGCCGCCGGGAGCAGCGGGCTCTGTCCTTGTCCTCTGTCCCCTGTCCTCTGGGGTGGCCGCTGGGGGTCTGCGGGAACCCCCCCCTCCCCATTCCACCTCGCCCCAGGCCGGTGCGTCCGGGCGTAGCGAGGCAGCGTGCGCAGGGCGAGCAGGCAGCTCTTTGGGTCGTCGGGGTTGCGGCAGGAGCTGAAGGGCAGAGGGAGGTTCGCAGGGTGGGTTCGCACTGGGGAAAGTCTAGGATGGCAAAAACGCCCGCCCAACCCGGGCACCTTCACCCCCCCCGCGCCCCAGCACAGCACGGGCACAGGCAGGGTGAGGGCTGGTGAAGCCAGCGCACCCAGGCAGCCCCTGCCAGGACTGGCTGCGCAGAGGATGTGCGCGCAGGGGACGTGGCGTCGTAAAGGATGTGATGTTCCCCACGAAGGGGAGGCTGCAGCCTCCCTCCCTCCCTGCAGCTTCTCCTTTTCCCTGTTCCAGTGAGGCTGGACAAGCTCTCAGAGGTTGCCAAGGTGAACACGGACGCCATCCGCTTGGCCCAGGAGGAGATCTGCGAGTACCGCCGCCAGCTCCAGTCCAAGACCACCGAGCTCGAAGCCCTCAAAGGGACCCAGGAGTCACTGGAGAGGCAGAGACAGGACTCGGAGGAGCGCCATCATGCAGATGTCCTGTCCTATCAGGTAATGTGGCGCAGTGGGCAGCACCCCAGACATCAGCCGGTGGGGAGGGACCATCCAGCTGCCAAGGAGAAGCAGCGCTGGCGCTTTGGCTTCAGAGATGGTGATGACCAGGGGAAAATACCCGGGGTTATGCCTAGAGCTGGCCTTCCCCAGCACCTGGTGATCAGGCACCCAGAGCCTGAGGTTGCATCTGGCCTGTTGTGTCCCTCACCCGTGATGGAGCTGTCCCGTGTTTCTGCCTGGCTTTGAGCTGCTCACGACACCACTGAACTCTGCCACGGGTTCAGGCTGTGTCTTGTGTCCCAGAGCCGGGAGCTGCAGCACAGAAGGCTGCACAATGTGGTGGCCATGGACTGAAACGTTGTCCCCAGGGCGATGCCCCATCAGCCTCAGGCCACCAGACTCACCCAAGCCCTAGAAACATTCCCACAGCTTGTCCCTGCTGAAGGGAGCTCTGGGAAGGGGTGGGGGCTCAGCTGGCAGCAGTGCAGCGCTCATCTGGGGTGGTGCAGGGCTCCTGTCAGTTCCCCCAAGGCAACGGGACACACTGAAACACCCCCTAGATGTGTCACCTTCCCTCTGTGTCCACTGGGGGAGGCGGGTGCAGACCCCTCTGTGAGGGCAGCCCAGTGCTGGGTGAGCAGTCTGTCCCTCCTCTGGAGAGCAGGGGACAGTTTAGAGGTGCTCTGTGTCTCCCTGCTCCTGGGCACTGGCCCCCCATGTCACCAGTTGCTCTGTCTGCTGCAGGAAACCATCCAGCAGCTTGACAGCGAGCTGAGGAACACCAAGTGGGAGATGGCAGCTCAGCTCCGGGAGTACCAGGATCTGCTCAACGTCAAAATGGCCCTGGATATTGAAATTGCTGCCTATAGGTATGGGGTGGGCAAGGGGAACGTGGGAGGGTCTCAGCCAGTCCGTAGTGCTGGTGGCTTGGTGGATGCTCCTTGAGGGCCCTCGCTAACACCTGGGCCCTTCTCTGTGAGAAAGAGACACTTCCATCCCAAGACCATGGTGGGCAACATGCAGCTGGGTGACCCAGCCCTGCACATGGCTTGCAGAGGAAAGGGTGAGGAAACCTGCACACCCCAGGGCGTAGGAGCAGGAGGGTCAGCCAGCACATCGAAAGCCGGGCAAGGAGGGAGACGGAGCTGCAGGGTATGGCTGGCAGCTCCTGGTCATGGGAGGAGGTGAGGGCTGGGTGAGAAGCAATCACTGACTGCCTTGCTCTGGTCTCTTCCTGGCAGAAAGCTCTTGGAAGGGGAGGAATATCGGATCGAGTCTGGCTTTGGGATGATCTCCTTCCCTGAGGTGGTCCCCAAGGCTCCCAGCATCACCACCAACATCAAGGTGAAGAGTGAGGAGAAGATCAAGGTGGTGGAAAAATCTGAGAAGGAGACAGTGATTGTAGAGGAGCAGACAGAGGAAATCCAAGTGACCGAGGAGGTCACAGAGGAGGATGAGGCTGAGAAAGAGGCTGAAGAGGAGGAAGAGGAGGAGAAAGCCGAAGCAGAGGGTGAAGAAGAGGAGGCCAAGTCTCCTGCAAAAGAGGAGGTCAAGTCCCCAGAGAAACCCGAGTCCCCCTCAAAGGAGGCAGCCAAGACCCCAGCTGTCAAGTCCCCAGAAAAGCCACCAACCCCCCCAAAGGAAGAAGCCAAAACCCCAACTGTCAAGTCCCCTGAAAAGCCACCAACCCCCCCAAAGGAAGAAGCCAAAACCCCAACTGTCAAGTCCCCTGAAAAGCCACCAACTCCTTCAAAAGAAGAAGCCAAGGCCCCAGCTGTGAAGTCTCCAGAGAAACCACTCCCCTCAAAAGAAGAGGCCAAGGCCCCGGCTGTGAAGTCTCCAGAGAAACCTTCACCCCCCTCAAAAGAGGAGGCCAAGACTCCAGCTGTCAAATCCCCAGAAAAGCCCCCGACCCCCTCAAAGGAGGAGGCCAAGAGCCCAACTGTGAAGTCTCCAGAGAAACTCCCAACTCCCTCAAAAGAGGAGGCCAAGACTCCAGCTGTCAAATCCCCAGAAAAGCCCCCGACCCCCTCAAAGGAGGAGGCCAAGAGCCCAACTGTGAAGTCTCCAGAGAAACTCCCAACTCCCTCAAAAGAGGAGGCCAAGACTCCAGCTGTCAAATCCCCAGAAAAGCCCCCGACCCCCTCAAAGGAGGAGGCCAAGACCCCAGCTGTGAAGTCCCCAGAGAAGCCTGCAACCCCCTTGAAAGAGGAGGCCAAGAGCCCAGCTGTCAAATCCCCAGAGAAACCCTCAACCCCCTTGAAAGAGGAGGCCAAGAGCCCAGCTGTCAAATCCCCAGAGAAACCCTCAACCCCCTTGAAAGAGGAGGCCAAGAGCCCGTCTGTGAAGTCCCCAGAGAAACCTGCACCCCCCTCAAAAGAGGAGGTCAAAACTCCATCTGTCAAATCCCCAGAAAAACCCCCAAGCCCCTCTAAGGAGGAGGCCAAGACCCCAGCTGTGAAGTCCCCAGAGAAGCCCCCAAGCCCCTCAAAGGAGGAGGCTAAGACCCCAACTGTGAAGTCGCCTGAGAAAGTCAAATCTCCTGTGAAGGAGGAGGCCAAGTCTCCACAGAAGGAAGTGGCCCCGGCGAAGGAGCCCACCCCCTCCCCTCCAAAGGAGCAAAAAGCCCCTGTGAAGGAAGAGCAGCCCAAGGAGACAAAGGCTCCCTCCAAGCCTGCAGCTGAGGAGGGCAGGAAAGAGGAAGCTCCTAAGAAAGCTGTCCTGGCCAAGGTAGAGGAGAAGCCCAAAGAGAAGGCAGCTGCAGTGCCGGAGCCTGCAGCCCCACAGACGAAGGAGACCACGAAGCTGGGCCCCAAACCTGCGGAAGAAGGAAAGGCTGAGAAGGAAGCTCCGCCAAAACCTCAACAGGAGGTCAGCAAAGCGGCTGCGAAGGAGGCTGAGAAGCCAAAGGCTGAGGAGAAGGTGGAGGAGCCCAAGAAGGAGAAGGTGGAGGAGACCAAAGCTAAAGTGAAACCCAAAGATGAGCCCAAAGCCAGTAAAGAGCCCCCCAAGGCCGAGGCCCCCTCCAGCAAGGAGGACAAAGCCCCGGAGCCGGTGCCCGCTGCTGGGAAAAAGTGAGCAGAGCCCCAGGCACCGAAGAGCACCTTTGGGTGCGGGAGCTGCTCTGCTCCCCTCTGACAGGTGGGCCCGGGGTGGGAACCCCCTGCCGGGCCAGGCTTTACCTTAGCAATATGTCCGTGTGAGAGACGCAGCCCCTCGCTGCCCTGCCCAGGCGGTTTGGCCGATAGCTTCCCCAGCAGAACGTGATATACCCCGAGCGCCACATGTAAACACTTGAATTATAACCGAGGAGAAGAGACCCCGGGGGAACCGACCGCCCTTCTCCAATAAGTGCATTTATTTAATGTATGTGCAATCGATGGACGAGTGCAACGCAGAGCTCTAGCTGCTTGGGACAGGGGCTGGCAGGGTCCTTCCCTGGTCTGGGGGTGACGAGCGTCCCTCCGAGCGGTGACCCAGGCTGCAGCTGGCTTTGGTGGGAGAGGCTGGGCACTGCAGGAACGCTCACAGACACACGCGGTGCACTAGGAACCTCCGCCCACTGTTACTTGCTTTCTGTGCAATAACCAAATAAAGTGCTTACAGAGACGCCCCAGCTCTGCTCGCCTCCTGTCTGGGGCGCGGGGGGAGGAAGAGATGGTGAAGGAAGGCAGGAAAACCTGGCTGAGGGGGGGCTGGGATCTGTCACCCAGGGCTGGCAGGGTGACAGGAGGCTTTCCAGGGCCCCAGCTGCCTTCCCAGGAGGAAAGCCCAGCTCTTGCTCCGGGCAAACCCACCCCACGGCGTGCACAAAGGACTCCGTGTCCTGGTGGGCTGCCTGTGAGATCCCTGCCTGCACAGGGGCTGGGAACAGGGTCAGCTCCCCCCATGCTCTGCAAAGGATTTCAGCATTGGTTTGGGGTTTTTTTCCTCTTCCTTCTCTTTTTAAAGCGTGACTCCCAGGGGGCTGGTAGGGCCTGGTTCCACCCGAGCACTGCACTGACTGGAAGGGCTGCAGAGAGAGAGTCTGTCAGCCTTCCCGGGGGGGAAGAAATCACCCTTAGGGGACACATGGAGAGGCTGGAGACCAGGAGGGACAACGACCCTGGGAGTGGGGATGGAGCCCTGACTCTGCCACCCCAGCAGCGGGGAGCTGCGACGTGCTGGAGGGGGGCAACCGCCCCAGGACCCCTCACAGCCCTTCCCCCCTACCCAGCAGGGTGAGCGGAGGTGCTGGCATTCCCACCCCGACCCCTCGCATGGTGCTATGAGGTCCTGCCTCTCACAGGACACTGCTCTTCCCTCCCTGCAAGCCTGGAGAAGCAGCAAAGCCCCCCCCTCCTCGTTGCAGAGTTTGTGCCGACTCAGCTGGCTGGTGGCCAGCGCAGGCAAGGACAGGCTGCGGCTGCAGTGCGGGCTCCGGAAAGGGGCTATTTTTAGCCGTCTCAGTTTTTAGCCATCTCAGTTCCACAGTTCCGAGGCTCTGCAGTGGGGAGGGAGGGCAGGAGGCAGGCAGCGCCGCAGGCAAGAGGGTGTACCAGCAGCAAGACACTTGCCAGAGCCCAGAGACATGGGACGGGGCTTGCTGCAGACCCCCACCCCAGCCCAGCCCCACACACAGACAGGGCACGCGCCCAGTTTTCCTTCAGTTCAGCATTTAATCCCTTTGCCTACAAAAATCTTCAAACAAAACCCAAAACCTTGAAAAAGAAACTGAAATAATGGGATGGGGAGACTCCTCCCACGTAGGGGACGAGGCCCAACCCAGAGCGATGCCCAGGGGATGCTCAGCGATGGCTGAAGAACCCCTGAGGGTAGTTGAACTTGAAGGGCTTCAGCCGCATAGGCCCCCTGAAAGACGGGAAGAGGGAGAAGCTGACCCACGGGGCTCAGGAAGCCCACGGCACCCACAGAAAGGGCCTGGTCCTGGGGTACTGCACAGCTGTGGGGCGCAGATCCCCACAAGCAGCTAAAGGAGAGGCTTCAAGGTTGGCACCAGGTCAGACAGGGCCATGCTCCAGGGACAGCAGTGCCACCAGGATCCCTGCCATCACCCTCACCCCCACCCAGCTCCTCATTGCCCCAGAGCATCAGGCTCTCACCTGACCAGGCGCAAACACATCTTCTCCTGAGGAAACTCCTTGGGCCCCTCCACGCTGGTGTCGTGAGGCTCCGTCTCCAGGTAGACGTCCAGCACCATGCACAGGCGCTGCAGCTGGTTGGTGAGGAGCTGGTAGCCCGGTTTGGGACCCCACAGCTCCTTGTAATTCACGTTGACCTCACTCTCCATGGCCTGGCAGAGGGAACAGGACGGCACAGGCTTGGGTCTCTGCTCTGCCCTCCCAGGTCCTGCTGCTGCATCCAGCAGGTCTCGTGGGCTTGCCCTGAGCTGCCTGGCCACCAGCTCACCCCAACGGCTTGCTTATTATGGACACAGAACCGCTGGGAACACCCCCCAAAAGCCAGCGGTTCTCCCAACTCCTCTCCCACCACCCCAGGTTACCCGAATGTTGTCATCGTTGCTGCTGGTTCGCTCTCCTTTCCAGTTCAGGCACAGGCTGAAGATGGGCGGCAGCGTGGAGTAACCAGGGTTCAGGACTACGGCGGCCTGGAGCTTGGCTGAGTAGGGAAGAAACATCACCCACAGCCCACGGGGCCTCCAGCCAGAGGGATTTCCCAGGAAGACCCCCAGAAGCTGCCCTGGGAGTGTCCGGTGGGGGAATTAGCAACTGCCAGGGGAAGAAAAGGGGCCTACCTGTTCCCCTTTCTATCAGGGCCATGTAGTAGAGGTGAGTGTCTTCAGCCAAGCTGGCCTCTATCACATCTTTAGTGTAGGGCAGCTCCTGTGAGGAGAGACAAGAGGAGGAGTGAGCAGCTGCTGGCACCGCACAGGAGCTGGAAGGGATACGGCCTCGCGCTCGGCACCTACTGCGTAATCTTCATAGGGAATGGCAGCCCACTTCACCAGGCGCGAGACAATCTTGGTAGGGAACAGATGCTGGCACTCACTGGAGACCGGCACAACGCCATGCTCTGAAACCAAGGACAAGGCCACTTGAGCAGGGGAAGGCTGGGGACAGAGCTCTGTCACTGCCCTGCGGGTGGGGATGCTCCAAAACCAGGACCTGGGGACATTCTTATCCTTCTGACACCTTCATCAGGTGCCCAGAGAGGGCAGGGGAGGCCTCGGCTGCGGTCCCACCGGAGCTCACAGCCTTGGCAGCGCACATCCAGCCAGCTCAACAGGCGCACGACACACGTGGGTGTGTGGTTCACCTCCCACCACAGCCCAAATCAACTCCCAGTGCAGGGACAGCCAGTCCCAAAGGGGTGCTGGGCATCAAGAGAGGGCGCAGCCTTCCTCTCCCACCCAAAACATGTCAGCCCTCATGGCCCTGCTGCCACCAAGGACAGAGGGAACGACTGGGAACGCTGACGGGGGCACCGCAGATCTGTAGCGCCATGAAAGGTGACATCAGTCAGTTCTCCTCTGCAAGAGGACCCCGCTACTGCACTCCCCGGCCCCAGACACGGGGTGGGGAACCAGGCACTCACCGAGCGATGCAAACTGCTTGTGGAGAGCCAGGCGGGACTGCAGCCTTGTCCGCAGCAGCTTCACAGTCAGCTCCATGTGGCTGGCGCTCAGTGAGTTGTCTGCAGTGACTGTGTGCTGTGGGCAGGAGGGGCCGTCACCACCGCACCACCTGCAGGCCCCCATGCTCCAGGAGCCACCCCACCCAGCCACAGGGACAGGCACACACTCAAGGTGCTGCTCAGTGCCCATAACAGGGCTTAAAATACCACACGTGGGAGATAAAATACATTGGCTTGGCCCTGCTGCACAGATTCACCCTAACTGAGCCTGTCCCAGCCAAGGGTGCACCATGGTTTGGGAGCAGCTGGTGCCAGCAGGAGCTCTGGGGTCTGGGGGGACAGTAGAGGACATAACTGTCCCCAAATTCTGCCCAAACCGCAGCGTGATGTTCTCGTGTAGAGGGGAGGGGGTGTGACATGCCTGAGGCTGATCCTTGGGGAAATGCAGGCCACCCAGCTTCTGCACCCACACGTAGGGGTGCCCCAGCTCTGTCACATAGTCACTCAAGGTCAGGATGCTGTGGGGACAAGGAAGGGTTACGCCATGCCAGAACATTCACCCCCGTCCTCCCCTGCTCCCCCCACCCTGTGAGCCAGCTGGAGAGAGCAGGCACTTCATCTGCACCCCAAGTTGTGCCCAGCGCCGATGGACAGGACACTGGTCTCCCAGCGGCCGAGCCCTCCCCAACAAGCTGGGGAGGGACGTGCCGTGCCAGGAGCAGGTCAGTCACACCAACTGCCTGGGTGAAGCTGCCCCATCCGTGTGGGGCAGTGACCCACTCACCCCACTTTATCGAACTGGAACTGGTTGGCTGGGTTGGGCGTTTTCCTCCCGTGATCTCCTGGATAGAGGCAGTTCAGGAGGGAGTCCGGGGAGAGCAGGTCGCTGGCAGGAGGAGGGAAAAGATGAATCAGTAGCAGGCTGGGCTCCACAACTCTCTGGGATGGCCACTAACAGGGTACGCGCCCAGAGAAGGGGATTGTGAGCTCCACAAGTTGGGTTTCAAGACCAGAATGGCTTTCCCCTAGTTAGTTACACTCCAAAAGGACTGTGACTCCAGGAAGTCTCCTCCCTGGCTGTGAAGAAGACAGAAATCACAAGGCAGTGGCTCCCCAGTTTCCCAGGAAGCTGCTCACTCCAGTGCATTAACTCTGAAACCCGCTGATGTGTACGGAGAAAACATCGCCAGCATAAGCAGGGCACGGCCTGGTGGCTGTTTGCCACCCAACAAGCTTAAGCAAAGGAATTCTGCTTAATGAAATAAAATCCTTTGTGTCTGACTGTACTCACAAGCCCGACCAAGCATAAAGGGCTGTAGGATCTGGGGTTCGGCTCAAGCCAGAACCTCACTGGTTTGGGGTACGACAGCCAAGGGCAGCAGTGAGGGAGGGAACACCCTGCATGGGAACCCTGCGGAGAGACTCTAGCTGCTGTCACAGAGGGGTCTGGGTACCTACAGGGAAAAGAGAACCTCAAGAGGACTAGAAGGGCTCGCATGGGACAGATTGGGAGACAGCACTTGCTTCCAGGTAGCCCAGACCAGCCCGTCCCACCTCCCTCTTCCTCAGACACCTCCTCCTGGTCCAGCGAGAGCTAGCGGAGAGCTGGCAGCTGATGAGAACTCCCTGGGCAGGCTCCCACACCTGCCATTCCAGCTATTCCTCACACAAATCAGGCTCCAGCGGTCTCTGGGGAGCCTAGGGACAGCCAGCTGCATCTCTGGCACTCAAGACAAGGTGACCTGCAGAGCAAGCAGGTGAAGGGAGCTGCCAGGCACAGGCTGCAGGAGGGAGGAAAGCGGTTCGGCTGTGAGAGCGATCGAACGTGACAAGCAGGAGAGGCTCTCCCCCAGCTCCTGACAGGTCTGGCTCTGCTCCCCTAAGAGGTTCCCAACCTCCCTGACCTTGCCATGTCACGACAGAGAGGAGGAGGATGCTGCCTGGGCTGCAGCAGCCTGGCAGGGCCCTGGAGCTAAGGGGAAAGATACCGCAGGGCATGGGAGGGGATCACCTTGAAAGTGCTCCCCAGAGGGAGAGATGGAGCTGTGCTCTTTGGGGTCTCCTTTGCCCATCACAGGACAAGCCAAGACAGCACTTTGAAACTGCAGCCCTGTACGAAGGCCCTTAAGGTGCCCCAGCCAAGGCAGGACAAGGGACTAAGATTAAAACCTCACCTGCAGGGAGCAGGCAGCTGGGCATGGCGCGCCTTGGCCCACTGGGCACAAGAGCAGAGAGGGACACTGCCACCGCATGCTGCTCTTGGCATTACACGGCTCTGCCAACGGGTGACTCTGAACAGAGTATGGCAGGACACCGGGGCAGGGCGTTCACGGCAAGCGGAGGGGTTGCTGCCAGATGAGCTCTGGGCTAGGCATGAGACTGCAGTCAGCTCCAGGCTCAGTGCCCACGGGGCTCTCCTTACCCGGCACTGATGGCGGTTGTCATCTCGACGGCAGTGGTCACCTTGGCTTTCACTGTCATGACGTTGAGGTTCATCAGGTAGTAGAAGGTAAGGTGAAGCACGTTCTCATCTGTGCCAAAAGAGAAGGGGCAACACTGCTGTCTGCTCTACCTCAGAGCACTCTGCAGAGGGGGTATACGCATGCCCCCTTGCTAGGACAACAAGCAAACGGTGCGGAGAGGCAAGGTGGGGAATAACTGGCAACCGTTGCACTGTAATCTCCAATGCCATCCCAATAGCATTTGCCAGGCTGTCTCTGTCAGGCCCAAGACCGCGCACAAAAGAGAAAAGCTCCCAACTAGATGGAGGAAGCTTCAGAGCAAGGTCACCCCACCCACGTGGGCCAGAGGAGCTCTGCGAGACAGAGGTGATAAACCGCCTTATTCAGTCTCCCCTGGAAGGCCATGCTCATCCTGGCTGGGGCAGCGGGGCTGAGCGCAGCAAAGCCTCTCCGCATCTGGAGCTCTCCCTGAGGATGCCAAGCTGCTGCCAGGTTGCTCCCTGACCTGCTGTCACATACCCTTCTGCACTCCCCATCAAGGGCCACCAGACCCCGCTTACCTTTGCACTTCAGGTCGACAGTGACAGACAAAGGGTGCCGCTTGAGCATCTCCTTGCGCTTGTCGTCCAGCTGCACACCCAGGGTGGGCCTGCGCCGCTTCTAGGGAGGGGGAAACAGAGTTGTCAGACCCATCTCCTTCCTCTCCTCTGCGACCCACGCCCCTCCCGCTGCTCTTTCTTTCGAGTCTAGTTCCCCAATCCCCCAGCACCATGGCTGGAGCAGCCCTGGGGAGCGAGGGGAGCAGGAAACCCTTGCCCTGCTGCAGAGCAAGGGCAAACCAGCTCCGGTTCCTGTCGTTCTTTCAGCTCCCAGGAGTGCCCCTGCGCCTGTGAGATGGGGCCAAGGACCTGCTGGCCCCAAAAGCTTCCCCACCGTGAGGGGCAGAAGCTGAGGCCCTTCCATTTACTCTTCCCCATAGCAACAGCCCGACAGACCAGGTGCTGCTGCTGGGCGGTGGGCAGCGGTGGCACAGACCTCCCGTGGGTTTCCATGCTGGGGGCAGTCAGCACCTATGGCCTCTCCCCAGCACCCAGAAGGTACAACCTGTAGGACCTAAACGCTGCCCCGAGGGAGTGCCAAACAATCCCTGGGGCAGAGCTCAGCTCAACACTTCTGGCAGACGGCAGGGGATGGATACACATCCCTCCCCGGCCCAAAGCTATTTATACAAAGTGGAACAGCTCCAGCTGGAGAGCTGCGAGGTGGCTGCTGCCGCTGAGTGGGATTCAAGCATGGTGGGATGCGAGTGGGGCAGATTTGTACCCTGGCTCTCCTGTATTCAGGACAGAAACTGGAAATGGCACCTCTCTCCTCCCAAGAAACGGCTGGATTTAATGTCAGTGCACCTCCACAGACGTAGGGACCAGTTCCCAGACCCGCTCAGGCCCAGCTCCCCCAGCACCTCCCAGTTAGCAGGTGCAGATCGGTTTACCCACAATACGGTGTTGGGAGAGGACCCAGAAGGGGACAGTGCTATCCCTTACCGTGGTCTGCTCCTCCTCTGCGTCAGAATCGCTTTCATCATCTGTGCAAAGAGAGGGGTGTAAGTGGAGACCACCTGGGGATCCGCAGCTTTCCCACAACCAGCGGGACTACCAGCCCTTTCTCCAAGGCCACAGCTCCCCCAGACATCACCATCCCCCCAAAAGCAGAGCCCTAGCAAGATGCAGACACACAGGAACATGTCCCCAGTACCGGGTGTCACTCCAACAGATGAGGGGCTGTGAACACCTCTCAGGAAGGAGGAGCTAGGGACAGAGGGCTCAGCTGCCAGGGTCTTCAGCCAGCAGCACAGACACCAGGCACTGTGCCATTTCAGCACCCACTCGCTTCTCCACCCAACCCCTCTGCCTGCACAGAGCATCAGGCAGCCTGCCTGTGGCAACACCAATCCCAACTCACCCTGCGAGTCCTCAGGTGGCTTGTACAGGGCTTTGGCTTCCTCTACACTCCCTTCAATGGCCACCACAAGCTTCTTATCTAGAGAGGAGACATGAAAACTAAGCTACAAACCCCACTTCTGTATGGGAAAGGCAGTCAGAAGCAGCCCTGCCCCAGAAAGCTCCCACTTCATGGCTGCACGAGGCAGAGCCCCACAGCAGAGGAAGCTCAAACGAAGGGTCAGTGGGAAGAGGCTCCGTGGGGCCACCACAGCGCTGGATCTCTTGGGTAGGATGGGGTCAGAGGAGGGAAAATGCTGGGTTTTGAGGGACTGCCCCTGGAAACCATAAAGGCCAAATCTTTATCAAGAGCCAAGAGGGGTTGGGGTATGGCTGGCACAAGCAGGTAGTGAGGAGCTGTGTTATCAGGGTCACAGATTCCTATTAGTGGGGACCTGGTGTGGCCAAACGCCACAGTGTGGTCCTTCCACACTCCTCCGCAGCCTGCCCCAATCCCACTGCAGCGTGACAGCAGGTGGCATTGCAGCACTCACACTATGCCGCAGCCCCCTCTGCACAGGAGATGCGGACAGCCCAGGGGGATTCCTGAGCCCTGTTGAGAAATCCCTCCCCACTCAGGGAGGCTTCCGAAAGTCCCTCAAAATGCACAGCTGCCTAAGGGGATGAAGACTTTCAGGTGAGCTGCAGGGAAGGGCCTCTGCGAGGGCAGGCAGAGGTGCCGCCTGCTCTGGAGTCATCACCACTCATGGGTGGCACAACGTAGCACCCACCCCACAGGGTGACAGCTCTCAGGAGGTCACGTCAGCACCAAGCCAGCTCGCAGGCTGCAGGGATGTCCCTGTCGACCTTGAGAAGGGGGGGGGGCAGAGGCAGAAAGGAAGCTTCCCAAGCAGTTCTTCCAGCAAGGGAGCTGAGCAAACAAGGTTTCAAATGCTGCTGCCTCATTGTGCCTGGCCGTTGGGCCACCCCGCAGCTCTGGGCTCAGCAGAATCCAGCAGCGGAGCAGACGGGATGAAAAGGACCTCCCAAAGTGTCTCCAAAGCAGTGCTTTGAGTGAAATCCAGCCCATGAGGGGAGCATTGCCCCCAGGCCCTGGCTGGTGACAGCCCCACACAGTGTCGCAGAGGACTGCGCTCCCCTCTCAGTGCTCACCGCAGGCCTGACCGTAGGCACTGGCTTGAACGAAGAGAACGTAGAGAGGCGGCGGGAGGTGTCGGGCTGTCTCGTACTGTTTGTGCGCCTGGTCGAAAGGCATGAAGAGATACTCCTGGACAGGCAAGGAGGCCTAGGGGAAGAAGAGGGCTAACCTTCGTCAGTGGAACACTTCGCCCTCCTCACCCCCTCCTTCACCCCAAGCTGGCAAGTGGAAGACTGGAAACCAGCACAGCAGTCGCGGTGCAGGGTTAAACGCAGCCATGGGCACAACAAGCCCCCAGGGAAGGGCTGACAGCTCTCCTTTGCTGGAAAACTTTTGGATCTGAAAATAACCCAGTTCCTTCTCTTGTTCTTCCCTCCCAAGGCAATCACAAGGGGCTGGAACCGCATTATCGCTCTCCAGGGAAAGGCCCATTTAATGACTCCTCCATCCGCAGTTCTGCAGGAGTTGCCGCATAAACAAGGAGACTCCGGAGGAGTTTCAGCACGAGGCAGATCTACCCTTTGTCCACGCTGACTGGGAGCGAAATGCCTCCACAGCAGAATCAGCCCAGGTGTTGCACCTCTCTAATATAGCCCTCGGAGCGTGACCTCAGCTCGGCCCCGAAGGCATTCTCCCCTTCCTGCAGACTTCAAGTACCTGCATAATGCTGTTGAGTCGAGGCTGGAGGCTGCTCAGATACTCCTTCTTCACCTCGATCTCCTTCAGGATCTTCTCCTTGCTGGTCAGGCACTCTTTGTACTTCTCTGCCAGCCTGGGGTGGGAATTCAGTTACTGGCACATATCACAGCTACAAAGCCCGCCAGGGTCCACTTGGGGCCCCAGAGCTGGCAAAAGTCACTGTAGAAACCAGGAGAGCTCACATACGGTGACAAACAAAGAGGTCTCAATGCCAAGGGCAAGTGGAGGCAAAAAGGAACTGATTAGAGCTGGAAAACGAACAGGGAGAGAAAGTGGAAGCCCAGCCTCGTGCTGTGCTCCCAGAAGGAACAGCAACCGGATCTCCCCTCAGCAGACCTGCTCCCACGCCAGCCCCTGCTGCCAGCAGCCATGCCGACAGAGCCCTGCTGACCCCGCCAAGCTCCTGAAGAGGCTTTTCCACTTCATATCACCAAAGTCACTTCACATCACGTCAACTCCTTAGTTAAACTCATGAAAGTTGAGGTTTAATACACTAGCAAGTGCTCCTCTGTAACTGGGTTGAAAGCCCAGGAAAATGCAAGTTCACCACGACCCTCCGAGCCCTGGATACACTCGTGTTTAGCGAAAACAAGTTAAATCTCCTTATTGCTGTTGATGGTAACCTCTTGCCCAGCAGAACCAGGGGAAGCTAGGGATGGAGCTGTACTGCCCAGGACAAGGCACCACCATGGCAGGGGAAACAGCGGTTTGGGGAGCTCAGGCACTCTCCTCTCGGGACCCTGCTCCCCACTGGACGAGAGCACCCACAGTGCAGAAGAGCCCCCTCTGAGGGGGAACAACAGCCCTGACATTGCAGGACTGAAACGCTTCTCTTTCCAAGCAAAACTGTATTTGTGTTGGGTGAACACCCCCTAACAGGCTCCTACACAACACAGTTTTGGAGTTCAGCTTTCAGACATCTCTACTGAGCTCCCCGAGCTAGTGAGAGCAGCAAAGATCCCTGAAACATCACTCAAGAGGCACCTTTCGGAACAGAGTCCAAGACAAATCCAGCATCCTGCAACGTGACAGTTACAGATGGACACTAACAACCCCCCCAGCATCAGAAAGTGCCCAAAGCACTAATAGCATCTGCTCTTGAGGCAGCTGAAGTGGCTATTTCCCACCACAGCAGTGGTAAGAGGTGAACGGTGGTGTTCCCTAGATACTGTGGGGCAAAGGCTGGGAATTGCAAGGCTTCTCAGCAATTCAACCGGCAACTGTGGGTCAGGCTTAGTTCAGCTCGTCTTTGCCCTCTTCGCAGTTTGCAATGAACAATCACTTTCAAGGAGAATCCTCAGGAAATCTCCAGGTTGAATGCTCCTCTGCAAGTGTGTGCCGCAGGCAGAGCCGATCTCGGCTGCAGTATCAATGGGTACCTTCCACCAGGCACAAGCAGCTGGATTTGACGTGAAGGGTCTGGGAGAGGTGAAGCATGAGGCATTAGAGCCACCCAGCACCCACCCACAGCACCTCTCGCTAGTCTGCTCTGCTGAGCTGCCCTGCTCGTGCAGACCTACCAGCAGATTCAGGCTGATCTTTCCAGAAGGCTGGTCTCAGCTGCTGCCTGGCTGAAAAAGCTGCTGGCCATTATCAAAACACAGGAACATTGCGTCATGTTTGCTTTTCGCACAGGGCAAGAGTCAACGGAGCAGCTGAGCCACCTGGCCTGCACCAGCTGAGGGACCACGGGGGTTAGAGCCTGCATTGAGGAGGTGGCTGCCAGCACCAGGACAGCAGTGCCCACCGCAGCTCAGCCGAGACGAGCGCTGCAGAGGCAGCTCCCCACCGTGGCAAGCGTTAGGAGCACAGGCAGGCAGACACAGCAGCAGCACCAGGTTGGCTTAATTTTGCTCCGCGCACCGCTGCACAGCAGACAAAACAGGGATCGCTTGGCTCTGCGCGGCACATCTTGCAGAACCAGGTTCTGGATGGAAGCGCATAACCGCTCATCCTTCAATATCACCCCTATGGCAGGCAGCATTCTTGTTCCCTGCTGCAAGAGCCTCCAAACAGACTCCAGGGAAATGTCAAGCTATACAATGCATTTTCTACCCTTGACACCCAAGAGCCAGCGCTGATGTTCGCTGCCTTGGTGAGAGAATACATGTGGGCTTATCAGAAGCCCCAAGACGCCTTTGGTGTCGTCACCCCCGGCACAGGGCGCAGTGCCAGCCGGGCAGCCCCTCTTGCACAGCGGCTGTGGCTGGCTCGTGGCTTCTCTCACACTGGTTTGGAGATCGCTCTGCTCCCCAGGATCCCTGGGGCCCTCCTTCATCAGGCACATGAAAGAAGATTCCACGACCTATGAAACAAGGATCCCACCAAGCCCAGCTCTACACAGAGCAATCCTCCACACCAAGGGCTCAGTTACACAATACATCTGCCACTTGTTCTATGCTGACTATTTCAAGAGGGTGTTAAAACCTTTATCACCCACGTCTCCTCCACCCAGCAGCTGTGTAGCTCGCTCCCGGGGTCTGTCAAGAGCAGCCCAGCGCAGGCCGGATGCTCAGTGCCAGATGGGCTGACACCGAACCAAGACGCTGGAGACCCACCTCTTGCGCTGCTCCAGCTCCCAGTCCAGGCGGGCCAGGGTCTGCTGGTGGGGTTCAGACAGGGTGATGGCAGGTCGGCTGATTTCAGGGGGGGCCTCTTTGTAAAACTCCTCCAGGCTCACCAGTTCGATCTCCTCATGTTTTGACCTGCAAAGACAGACAGATCGAATTGGGGAAGGGTGGGAAATGCTGCAGCAGGGCCAAACTCAACCATGTCCCACAGGAGAGCGGTCAATGCCAACACCCCGTGCCCCAGCTTCACTCTGCTACGTGAAACACCGCAGCATCAGTGAGCTGAACTGCTGCAGAGCTCAGCAGAGCAGAGCAAGATCTGAACAGGGTCCCTCCTTTCATGGAGACGCCTTGCCCGCACAGTTAACCAAAGCGCTGTTTGAGGCATCAGTCTAAATACAGCCCTCCTGGCACCAGCTCAGAGTGCTGCCTATGCAACAGACATGATGGAAGGCTTGGCTTTTGGAAGAAAACTCCTGGTACACAGAGGCCAGCGAGTCCTTGAAGAGACCAGCGTGGCCATGTCTTTGACATTTACTCATTTTCTCTTCCACTGTCCCTTTATCACAACAGAGGCCTTCTTCCCGCCTCCCTACACAAGCCTCTTTCCCCGTGTCCCAGCAGAAGAACTTTGGGACACTCCATCTCTCCTGCACGGTGGCACCTGGAGCACCCACTCTCCTCCCCCAGCGGGCTCAGGCAACGTGACAAGAGATTCCAAACATTCGAGGCCTCCACCCCATCTCAGACACACCATCACTCCCTCTCTTCCCTGGCCAAACTCACTTGAACTCCAGACATTTGGTGATCTCTTTCTGCAGGTGCATCACCTCATAGAGCAAGTTCTGGAGCTGCAGGTGATAAGCATCGACCTTCTGCTTTGCCTGAAAGACCGACACAGCAGGGGATGAAGTTCTGTTACCTCCCTCCCAGCACACACACTCCGCAGGAGAGTCACCAATACACCCCCCCTCAGCACACCAGCTGGGCATGGCAGGTTTTAGGGTATGCAACACTTTTTGGGGGGCAAAAAGACATTTTCAAGGGCCGGGAAAGCAAATGCTTATCACGTCAAACTGATTCTGCTCTGGAGGCAGCATGTTTTGGGGACAAGGCACAGAACAGGGTAGAGCTGCTGGGGCACTTGGGCCGAGTCCCCTCCTAGCCCCGTGCCTCAGTTTCCTCAGTGGTACAATGAAAACGAGTGTTGTTTATAAACTGTGAAAAGCTCTCCGAGAAGTCTGAGTAAGGAGCTTCGGGGCCACCCGTATACACATTTCTCAGGCCCGCAGCACACCACGCTCTCAAGACAGAGCTTTCTGACTCTCCGTTATATTTGAGGCAGAAACAGATACCGCTCCTTGATCATTCGTTATAATTACAGCTTCCACTTCATCGCAGTAACGTCTCCTGATAAACCTCTAATTCAAAAAACCACGACCTGGCTGGTGTTTAGGTCCTCTCGCACTTCCATATACAGATCAGGCAGAAATAGCACTGTCTCTGATCCCACTAAATCCTGACCCGTATTTGTCACGCCCCAGCCCTGCTGTACCTCATGGGTTTGATCTCTCCCTTTCTTCAGCCGAATATGAGCCAGCCGGTTGAGCTTCTTCAGGGTCATGAAATGGACGCAGCTCTGAATCCGCCGCTCATCAATCTCCGAAGCCTGAGTGGCAGGAGAGGCATTTGAAGCAGGAAAGACAGCTCTCGCCACAAAGCCCCTTTGCTGCAGGGACTTGCTGTGAGTCCTGTCACAAAGGGGGCTCCTCGCTTCGCTCAGGAGCCACGAACAATGTCCCCAGGGCTTCTGAGGGAGCCTCCCACTGCCAGATTCAGAAGCCACCCACTAGAAGTAAATAGGGAGGGGTCCAGGCTCACTGGTCACTAGTGACTTTTCTTGGCAGCAGGAACAGAGGCGTTTGAGCCCGACGTGCCCACAATGGCATGCAGAGGACAGCACGGGTGGTCGCAGTGCAAGCCTTCCCCAGCCATGGCTGAGGCTGCCAAGCCTCTGTGGGACAGCGAGAGCCTGGAGGGCTCTGGAGAGTCAGGAGGGACTCAATTCCTCCCTGAGGAGCCCCCGACCCATCAGGAGCCCAGACAGGCTTTAGAAGAACTCAGTCTGCACAATGTCTGCTCAGTCAAGACCAACGCCTCAGCTAAATCGTATTTTACTTCATTTAAGGGGGGCTGTTCCATTTTCCTGACTCTCCCCAGGAGATGGCGCGGTTTCTGCTCCCATTCCTCTCAGATTAAGGAAAAACATCAAAGAACAGAACACATTAAATCAAGCACCGAGGCTTCTCCTTACGTTGTCCTTGATGCCTCTGCTCTTCAGCTCCTGGATTTCTGCCATCAGTCTCTGAAGCTCCTGGCAAGTCTCTCTGTAGAGTTCATAGTCTTTGATAGGGTCACGGAGATCCACCTCGCACTCCTCGCTGTAGTACCTAACATCCTGCAAAGGCAGAAAGCACCTTCTGCGGCTCCTTCCTGCCACCTTCTCTGGAAAGGCTACTGCGAAACAAACTGCTGGGTCTCAATTCCTGGCTCTGTCCGTTAATCCCACACCCGAGGAGACTTTACACGTGGGAGAGGACTCAGTTAACAATCCCAGATGCAAACATCACCAGGCATTAAAATGCTGGGAAGTTCAGGCTGCCTTTTACACAGTCATTGTAAATTTAAACTGTTATCTCTCCTGCACCAGTGTATCTACATGACTACAGAGCATAAACCGGGAAGGTGATTACTTCTTCAATCCCTATCACCACTTTGGCTAAACCCCAGTTACTCTGATGCTTGTGGGCGTGTTTTACGACAACCTGCAAATCCCCACAGGAACTTTCAGCCTTGTGCTCACTCTCCCTTTGTCTCCAGAGGAGCATTTGACTCTTTGAGCACTGTGTTTCCTGAAAGAAACAGAAGCAGGTTCAGAAATTCAGAGCGGGAGCTTCAGAGGCACTGGGAGCTGCCTCGGCTCTGGGGGAACAGACCCACAACTTCCAGAAGGGGAGAACAAGGCCAGCGAAGGGTAGGTGTGAGAACAGCCCTTTATAAGGCAGGAGGACACAAGCACCCTGCCACAGCAGGCAGGCTCTGCCTGTCCAAGGCAGCCGGGCACTCTACCTGGTCAGCATCAGCCTTGCTCCTCTTGCCCTCCTGTGGGCCCCCATCCGTGCGGATCACTTTGGGTTTCCTCTTCTTGCTGGAGTCCGATGACATGGTGCTGCCAGGCAAGAACTGGGGCAGAAGAGGCAAAGCCATCGTTCATGGAAGGCCAAAGCTACCAGGGACCGGGGCTATCCTGCGCTGCCTTCCGCAAACCTGCCTTGGACTCCACAGGCTCC
>VYXH01010954.1:0-11071 GCA_013397275.1 Burhinus bistriatus | reverse complement strand
GTCAAGGGGGTTGGGAGGCGGGGCTATGGTAAACCAAGCTTGTGTGAATCCGTGATATACAGGCAAAAGCCAGCAGGTTTGGTAACTCTCTAGCAAGGACTGAGCTCCATGGTGCCTGTGTTCCTGCTTGTGTGCCTAAAAAGAAAATCATAGCAGTGTGAGAGAGAGAGGGGGCCAGGAGAGGGGCAGGGAGGGCCTGGGACACACAAGAGGGGTGACAGGGCCCCAAGGGCCTGGAACTCGCCGCAAAGCTTGGAGCCGCCAGGAGAATTTGACAGGTCAGACACTTCTTTCTCTTTCTCTCTTCCCTTCCTCTTCTGTCGCTCCGGTGTCTTGGCTGTCCTCCACCTAAGAGAATACGTGGGTGTCCCAGAGCTCTTATGAGTCGAGGCTTCCTAAACACATAGACTGGCTTGCTCGTGCGCTACATGGCCATACCATGCTCTGGGTTATGCATACAGACCCTGCAGTGCATGTTGGCAGTCTGGCCTGCTGTGGACTATGAAGAGGGACCCTTCCTCACCCGAAGGGGCAGGCTCTCTCTTGTCCTCAGCAGGAGGCAGCTGCTGGTCAGATGGCCTTCTGGTTCTTCTGTACCTTTCTCTGGCCTTTCCAGCTTCAAGTCGTGGCAGCTTCTGCCCACAGGCAGTAAGTGCTCCACCTGTCCCTTTTCACCCCACCCCACAAGGACAGCCCAGGCAGAGACAACCCACAGGAGCCTGAGGCAGGTGCTGTCAACGGCATCCACAGGGGAGGAACAGACAACTGCATCTTCAGCGCAGCCTCTGGGAGAGGGAAAGAAGCAGCAGTGACCATTATTAGCATAGATCATCCCTGGCTGAAGCCTTTTCTTTCTGCTTCTGGAGACACTGCGTTTTCTCAATGCTGCTGCTAGTGGCACCCACGTTAAGGGAGAATCAAGCGCATTTGAGGCCAGCTTGTGGCCCTCACGACAGGGCTTGGGGGTGGCCTGGGGCTAGGGGACCGGTGTTAGGGGAGATGCTGGAGCTGCATCAACTGCATAGGGTGAGCAGGGCTGGGGGAGACGCCTGCTGTGAGCACCTGGGGGGCGTCCACCAAAAGAGAGGCACCAAAAGACAAAAATCTCTTTTGCTGCCTCTTGCCCGGCTTTTGCCACCTCAAAACAAGAGAGACACACAAAAAAATCAAAGACAAAAGTCAGATGCACAATCAAAGTCAGACACACAAAATCAATTACAAGGACAGACAGACACAAAATACCAAACACAGACAAGAGAAACAAAGACAAACAAGAAAATACACGGGAGACAAAAGACAGCACACAAATCTTTATTAAAGTTTTATTAAATCAATTTTTTATATACCTTAGGACTTTATTGAGGAGTAGTTTAACTACCATAATTAGCTCTCGCAGCAATAAAGGTAATTTAAACATACACATATTAGCTTTCCATCTTCATTGCTTAGTTTGATATTTTTCTCATAATACTACTCAAACATAATTCATGCCCGCTATTGTCTTGTTAACATCAGTGTTTTGTTTAGGCATCAATTATGCCCAAGTAGTAGTCTACATTTCTTTTAATAACTTTGAGTAGTTTTTAAAAGACAACCTTTACACAACCACAACTACTAATACTAAGGGAGTTCAATAAAAGGAATTGTTGAAAGAAAAATTAAATAGCAATGGGGTACAAGAAATGTAGAGGAGAATTAAAAAAAGAAAAAAAAAAATCAAGAGGGAGCCGGATAGAGGGAGACATGGAAGGAATTTTAAAAAGCAACTGAGTACAAGAAATGTAGACAAGAATTAAAACATAGGGACAGGGAGATGGATAGAGGACAACATAGAAAGAAAATTTAAAAAGGGATTGAGGACAAGAAACACAGGAATATTAAAAAAAAACAAGGACAAGGAGACAGACAAAAGGAACCATAATAAAATTTTAAAATTTTTTAAAAGCAGGGTACAAGAAACACAAGAAATAATTAAAAAATAAGGACAGGAAGATTGATAGAAGGACACATGGAAGGAAAATTTAAAAAGTGACAGTGTACAGGACAGAGGGAGGAATTAAAAAAATCAGGACAGGGCGCTGGAGAGAGGGAAATGTTGAAAAAGATTAATAGATGAAGTGGTACAGGGCAGAATTGGCAGAAGAGTAACAAGTTTTGGGGCGCCAGATGGGTAGGTGGGGTGGTGGAGAGGGAGACGGAAGCAGGGACAGGCAGGGAGGCAGGCAGAGATCTGGGGCAGGGTGGCAGAGATGGACCAGGATGCACAGGAGAGAACGTGCGACTCGCCACAGCTCCTGGGACTGGCAGGAGACCTTCCACCACCCCAATGCTTTTCTCTCTGCCTCGGCCGCAGGCGCCTCGATGGTCCTCCACTGCAAGGCCTTCCAGTGGCTCACACGTGCAGCCGATGGAGGCACCGAGCTCCTGGCACTGCGTGCAGGTGGTGCGCTCTGTTGGGACAGCTCAGAAGGATCCTTCCTCGCCGCAGGGACTGGTCATTTCTTGCTGAAGGCAGCTGTCTGCAGGACCCCTTTGGATTCCCTCCTCAGACGGCTCACCTTCGTCAGCTCCCTCAAGCAGGCATGCCTGAGCAGACCCTTCCCCCGCTAAAGGGAGGAATTAAAAAATAGGGACAGTGATCCAGAAAGAGGGAGACATAGAAATAAAATTTTAAAACTGACGGGATACAGGACAGATAGGAAAACATTAAGAACTAAAGACAGGGAGACAGATAAGGGGTACATAGAAACTAGAAAGTGGCGGGGTACAGGAAACACAGGAAATAATTTAAAAATAGAATCATACAATCGTTTAGGTTGGAAAAGACCTTTAAGATCATCAAGTCCAGCTGTTAATGTAGCAGTGCCAAAACCACCACTAAACCATGTCCCTCAGCACCACATCTACCCATCTTTTAAATACCTCCTGGGGATGGCGACTCAACCACTTCCCTGGGCAGCCTGCTCTAATGCTTGATAACACTTTTGGTGAAGAAATTTTTCCTAATATCCAAGCTAAACCTCCCCTGGTCCAACTTGAGGCCATTTCCTGTCGTCCTATCGCTTGTTACTCAGGAGGAGAGACTGACCCCCACCTCTCTACAACCTCCTCTCAGGTGGCTGTATAGAGCTAGAAGGACNGGCTGTATAGAGCTAGAAGGACTCCCCTCAGCCTCCTTTTCTCCAGGCTAAACAACCCCAGCTCCCTCAGCCGCTCTTCATAGGACTTGTGCTCCAGACCCCTCACCAGCTTCGTTGCCCTTCTCCGGACACGCTCCAGCACCTCAATGTCCCTCCTGTAGTGAGGGGCCCAAAACTAACAGAGTATTCAAGGTGTGCCCTCACCAGTGATGAGTACAGGGTGATGATCACTGCTCTAGTCCTGCTGGCCACACTGTTCCTGATACAGGCCAGATGCTGTTGGCCTTCTTGGCCACCTGGGCACACTGCTGGCTTGTATTCAGCCAGCTGTCAACCAACATCCTCAGGTCGTTTTCTGACGGGCAGCTCTCTAGCCACTCTTCCCCAAGCCTGTAGCGTTGCATGGGGTTGTTGTGACCCAAGTGCAGGACCCGGCACTTGGCCTTGTTGAACTTCATACCATTGGCCTTGGCCCATTGGTCCAGCCTGTCCAGATCCCTCTGTAGGGCCATCCTACCCTCCAGCAGATCAACACTCCCGCCCACCTTGGTGTCCTCTGCAAACTTACAGAGGTTTGCAAGCATAAAGGACTCCCAAGAAAAAAGTGGAAGAGTAGACACTAAGAGGTGTCGCTCCTGAATTTGTTAGAAAGCCAGAACAAAACCTGAATGCAGAACTTCGCCACAGTTCACCAGTGTTTTTTCATCCCCTGATCAAATTTCCATGCCTCTTGGAATCTACCAGCTCAGGCACTGCCTGGTCTGTCTTGTGAAGTCAGGTAAACTGCTGTCTGATCTGCTTCTGACAACCAGGACAGTCAGAGATGGTACACTCTGCTTCTTCCCTGTTAGAAGATTGGTCTTAAAAAGTCACCTTCTTCACCTCCAACCTTCCAGTCTGGCCCAGCAAGATCTCTCAGTGCCTCTCAATAAGGCAAAGCAAGATGTCACAAGAAAGCTCCTCAAATACATTTGCAGGAACCAGCTGCTTGCAAGGCTTCCCATATATAATTTGTAGAGTCCTTTCAGGAACATTTACATTAAAAGCCTTCAGGAAGATAAAACTATGAACAATTAAAAATAACATACTGTAGCATGTAAAATTAAAAGGTATGCTAATAAAGTGTGCTTACCATTAGAGTTTGTCTATTCTCCTATAGACAGAAACTATCTCAGTTTTTGTTTTTGTTTTCCACCAGGACTGAAGCTTGAATTTCTAAAAGGATGAGAAAAAAAAGAGATAGAACATGAAAACCCCTTTGGTCTTTCTTCTTTTACTATTATGGAGTAAAAATAGGTCATAAATAAAACTTCCAAAAATGTTTCCCAAGTCACCTTTAAAACAAGGATACATCAAAAATGCATTCTTTATGCTCATTCTGCTGAAGTGCTGGAAAGCCTAATTATATTAATTCTAACAATGTAAAAATATAGTTATTTGCCCTTTCTTTTAAAGGACCAGGCTTGAATCCTACTTTATTGATATGTATAAGCAAAGAATTTTAGAAACCATAACAAATTAATGATATATTCTTTTCTATAACATAAATTATGAAATTGCTATTTCATTTAAGTAACTAGCACATGGCCCTAAAATGCTCATGTCTGTAACAACAGCTTATCTGAGAATATTTTTTCCTCTTAGACATAAATCATTTAGAATCAAGTAACATTTCTTTAAGGTGCAGAATGTCATAATAGATTATTATGCAATAAATTAGTTTAATTTGGTATAGTTTAATCTTTAAAACTTGTCTTGGAAAAAAAAAAAAAGGCATGATATCCTTCATATAAAAAAGAAAAAAAGAAGAGACAGCTGACAATTTAGGATGGGCCAAACAACACTGATGCTACAAAGCAAAAATGACACAAAACTTATCCTCCATGCAGAAAGAATCTCATGTGAAACTTTAAGGAGAGCAAGGAAACATCAGAATAACAGCTAACCCTTTTTTTTCCATAAAAAATATCCCTATATTTTTCTTGGCGTGACAAAGATTTCATGAGAAAAAGCGCTGCTGTGTCAGCCGACAGCTTGGGATGGGTTTCTCTCCCATAAACTTCTCTAGATAGTAAGCCAGTCTTCCACTACATCAGCTCCAAAACCACACACAAAAAAAAAAGGCAATAATGCTTCCCCAGTTTCACAGGGGAAAGTTCGTGATGAAAAGCACATTAAAGATTACGAGCTGCCCAGATACTGCAGTGAAAGGAGTTTTAAAATGTCTTGGTATACAAATACAATTAACACTGAGAAGTCGTCCATAGCATGTAGGTATGGATTCCCTTTCACACAAAGAACTGGGAGTTAGCTCATGGTTGCAGCAATCTAATTGAGCTAAACTCAACTGCTCTGAGAAGAGTCACTCCAGACTGCAATATTAATAGGGCAATACGAGAATCAGATCAGTTATCAGCAAGATAATTTAAAACAAATCTTCTGTTGGCTGATTTACAGGTTTTGAATACAAGAATATCTGTAGGAAACACACCTATTCTGCAATCCTTTACAGCCATAGCCTCTCACTGTGTTTATCTCAAGTTTAGTGGGGCTAATCAGGAGCACCCCTGGCAGCCTGTGGGGCCCTTAGTGCCCAAACCCGCAGTCACTGTCACCCCTTCTGCATTCACACTATTGCACCTGCACATTATATTTCACACACAAAAGCTTGCCTGCAGGCTGCCTGCCTTCTCAGACACAATGCATGGAGAAAAGTAACTCAAAGGAGCTGCTTGCTGTAATCTCCTGCAATTTAAAACTATTTATTTTTAAAACTTTTGCTGCCAAACTCCCCATCTGACTGCCACATTCTTGCTGAACTTTATCATCAGAATATAGTAATTTATTAGAGATCAAATCCAACTGGTTATTTGACTGTCGTGGTTTTAAATACTACTCAGCCTTTTTAGCTGCTCTGAATCCTTAGGGCTCTCTATAATTAATGTTTCTTTAGCAGAGGCTGTGCACAGCCCGTGTTAGCCCTTTGCTGAGACCAACGTAAAACCACGGTGAGGGTTGCATTTGCAAAGGGGTTGCGACAAATGACCCACAGAACTGTTTCTACTTTTGGCATTTGAAAATTACTCTTTTATACAAGTGGGCTCAGCGTAGCCACTATCTACCCACATGATTAGAAACTGGTCTGTGCCTGCAAATGTTAATTAACAGATGGGGGGTCGCACCCACACATATGGCATTTTGGGAGAGTTTGGAACTCCTGTAAAGATTTCGTGGCAGCTGAAGGGATTTGAGATGAGAGAATGGGAACAATGAAGCGAAAGGCTGAATATTCGCAGTGTCAGGTACGTGTATGTTGCCTGTAATAGTGGCACAGCAGGGAACATGTATGTAAGAACCATGGACAAGCTAGCATGGAATATTTGAGCCAGTAGATGGGGTGGTAGGTGACCGTTTCACCTGACAGAGCACCAGAAGAGAAGAATAAGGATGCCCAGCATCAGGCACACTGATCTTCCCATACAAATTTGACGCAAAACACTGAAACCTAAAGGCAGCCGGTGGGCCAAAATGAAATGCTGCATTTGAGGGGTGAAAAAGAGGGGAGGGGTCAGCCCTTTGCAGACTGCCAGCACGTACCTATCTCAAGCCCAACCTACCCGAATTCCCTGGCAACAGAAGGGTTTGCCCAACCTCACTCACATTGGCCACCTCTAACCTGGTGTCAGAAGCTTCTAAAATTGAGCTCTGATAAGCTTTTACTTGTAACACCAAGCAGCACATCAAAAAGCACTAGACTGCTCTTGAAAAGCAAAAATCAACCACGGAATCACAGAGCAGCCTGGGTTGGAAGGGACCTCGAACCATCATCTGGTCCAATCTTGCTCGGGAAAGGGAGCCCAGATGAGATTATCTAGCGCCCAGTCCAATTGCATCTTGAAAACTTCCAGGTTGCTGCTCTCCTCTAGGAATGCTCCTTTGTCCCTAGCACAGGTAAATGTTTGAGCCAACTTCTGTGGCCTGAACAAGCTTGAACTGAATGAATGAGGGCCTACATCTACAGCAGCTTCAGTGCTTTTGTGTTCTGCAGCTGGCGCTGCAACCTCACTCCTCTCTGTTTTCCTCAAAACCAAACAAGATGAATAAAAAATATTTACGAGTAAATACTGAATTTTATTCCTATATTGGAAGATAATCTCCTGTGCTCTTTAGGGCAATATTATCATGGCCCAGAGAAGGTCAAATAGCAGGTATTTGGCAAGAAGTAAAAACCATCGCACACTAAAAGAAGCCCAATAATGAACACATTTTCCTTAAATTTTAGCATCTTGTTATCCCTATTTTCCAGCTATGTGACCTATTGCCATGAATAGAAAAAAATATAACCTAGCATAGGAAAACAACTATATTAATCAAGGTCTACTCTCAGCTATATCTTTTTGCATTAGTGAGTTTTTCAGTTAGGAGGGTTGAATTTGACCTCAGATCATTCCAATAATCTGTTGTAAAACAAAACCACAGAAAATTTACTATATTTGATATTTACTTATTAAAAACTGTTACTGCAATTGGAATTCTGAAGGGGCTGCCCTAAGAAAGCTTTGTCCTTTTCTGGGTGAACTATTTAAGGCAGTATCCTTGACTGAACTTCCAGCATTCTTGCTAATTTGACCATGTTTGTCTTCCACCCAAAGCACTCGCAGCAAAAATAGCTGCTAGAGCTCCTATGCCGCAGTTGTGTCAAGACGACAGTCTCTGATTTTTTGCAGTTCTTTTATACTGTATTTTAAGAAATTTTTTTTTTCCAAGTTGCTCATCGAATAGCTTTTAGTAGTGGCAGGTATGTTTTGTGTAAGTCTGTTAGTTTCCCACGAGCAAGAACTTTGTGGAGACTTTCAAAAGTATATTTGAATTATAGACACTGAATGAATTATAATAAAATATCAAGATCTATGGTGGGCACGAAGTACTGTTATGCATTTTTCTGAATAAGTGGCAAAAGGCATAAACTAAATAACCATAATATCAGACTATTGTTCTGTTACCGAGCTAATATAAAAAATGTACAATTCTATTCATTATTTCAAAGGAATTTCTACTGAAGTAAGCAGGGAATCATTGAATTTTACAGATTGCATGCATATTCTACTGTACTAAATAGAGTCGGAAACCTATAAACAATTTGTGCTAACCTAATTCTAAATGTACTAATCTATGTTAACACAATTTTTCTTACGACTATGTTACTATCTACTTATTTCATACTAGTAAAGACAAGTTTAAATTAATACTTGCAAAAGAGTTATATGATGTAAACCAGTCTCTGATGCTGCAGCCTTTATCAGTGTGAAAAATCTCATAGCAATTTAACTGAACAAAAAAGAAACCTGACTGAATAAACTGCAATATGAGAGCAAAGTTTATTATTATAACACCTACACTGGCATGTACTTTAGAGACAGAATCTTGTCTTTCCTATCACACCTTCTTGGAGTTGGAGCAGAAAAATCTATGAAGGGGGAAATAACATCAGATTAAAAAAAACTTAAAGCAGTTTCCAGAAAATGGCATTCTCCGTCTGCCTTTGTATAATTGTTGGTAGGAAAGGAACATGCCTCGACATGCAAACCAGCCCAAGAGCACATTGGAGAGGAGTAAGTCTTTGTTTAAAGCAGTGCAAGGTTACCCCTGCTTTTTTATTCTGTCAGCTTCTGGTAACCATAGAAAACTGATATATGGAACATGCAGCCTGAATTCTGAATGTAAATGTCTGTTAATAAACACGGTCATACGTAAGGTTGGATGCTTACTTACCTTCCTCACTAATGGTTGGCTAATCAGGATTCTTTTTCTAGTTTTGTCAGAAAATTAATGCTGTAACTGCTTTCAAAACCAAACATTTTGCTCCCAATCCTTTGGACCTCCATTAACTAAAAAGAGAGAAGAAAAATTCCCCTATGAACAAAGAAATAGTGTATTAAAATAGGAAGCATTCTGTGGTATATACAACGTTCAAACATAAACTGGCATCTGACGTAAAAACCACAACCTAATTTTTGTATTTGAGTTCGTTCCTGCCATTTTAACACCTTGGTCAGCAAAACCTCTGTTTAAGGTTTCTTATTCATCTAATTAAACCCCAAGTGCCAAGGGCTGGACTGACAGATAATGGTGTTACTTAGTTTCACTCAGCAATGCAACCACAAAGCTTTTGGATTTTAGTCCTATCCAGTGAGAAGCATGAGACTGGCTTTGTTTTGTAGCACTACAAAGTAGCATAAAATAATGTCATTAGTTTTGTATCTTTTGTAAGGCATGGACAGTGATCAATTCTATTTATAATTTCTTTCTGAGAGCATAGTCATAAAATATTGAGTCATATTCAAAAGGAAAAGACATTCCTAACAGCTGAGTGTTATGGTAAATGTAAGTAAATATACTTATGTGCCCAGTTTGTGCTGATTCCCAGGCTAGATGCATGTCCCAGACAGCGTGGGCTAGAATAGAACAAATTTCATCACTTCCTTACTTCCGTGCTAATGGTCTCTGTATCATGCAGCACAAGGACTTATATAAGTTACTTCTTTATTAAGCAACAGTACGGATGTATTCAGCCAATATATATTTTCTCAAGTCAGAGCACTTAAAAAACCCAAAAATTTTCAGTTTCTAAAAAATAGGATTTGATCATGATTCTGATTCTTTCGAAGTCTTAGAGGGACTTTTACGGGTTTCATAAACAATCACAGAACAACCTGAATTCTGAAAAATAAAAATTAATCTTTGATCAATGACTTCAGTGGACGTTACATCAAGCAGCTTTGTCTATATCCATTAAACAGTGGCTGTTCTCAAATTCAGGCTTGCTTTCACGCCAAGTGCAGTCACAAACAGGCTGGAGCACACAAGATTTTGTTCACCTGGAAACAGCATCGGGTATCAGATCACCACCCACACCTGCCACAGACTGAACCATTGATGCTTCCGAAAGTTACGTTTATATTTTAATGCATTTTGAGACACACAAATACCTTTAAAATTACTCGTGTGTTTTCTAGGAAATCCAAATGGTTTCACCTTCCTCTCATTTACAAGTTTAAGAAGCTATGGCCACAATATCTAAAATTGCTACCTAGCTGTTATGAAACTCAATTTTGAGTTCTAGCTCATAATAGTTGAGCATTTATTTAACAGCAACTACTGATATGCTGAGAAATTTGATGTGCTTTTCATTCTCCAATATGAATTCTCATGCTAATGCTTTAGCATTGCTAATTTCTGTGCCTTGTGAAAGAGTGGAATAAAGAGTTAATTTTGTGGCAGGGATGCTGCTTGTGTCCTGTCTGTAACTGTTCACTCTCCAACAGAAAAGCTTTTTGCATTTAATTGTAAAGAAATCACTGGACAAACTCAAGAAAAATGAACCAATAACTGTAAGAGAAAGATGCATTTTCAAATTAAATATTATGAATTATGTATATTCACTCATTCGTGCTGCTTAATGATATTTGTTGTGAAATAAAAGCAGTCTAGTGTATTCATCAAAGGATTTAACAGTAAATGGTATTTTTATGTTTAAATCATAACTACTCTGTTTCAGAATTTGACTATTTCCTATTCCCCTGCCAACAGAAGAAAAAGTGGTTGGATTAAGAAAAAGTCAAAAGAGAACTTTCTCCATTTATATCTCACAAAGGAACTTTCTTGATTTAAGACATAGGATGAAGTTCACTGTCAAGTATATATTTACAAACAGAATCACTGCCTAATGCTTTGTGATAGGAGCTGCATCCTCAGGGTGCAATTACAGCAATTATCTGGATGGATCTTCTCACCAGTAACCTTTGACTCATGTCTGGCAAACTGTCAGTCTTCATCATCAAATGGGGAAAGCAACATACTGTTTCTATTAAATCATCTGCTTCTGAGAAAGAGAAAACTCCACTATTAGGACAGCCTGCCTGCCCATACAC